>JAWQRJ010005088.1:0-10516 GCA_033557515.1 Diorygopyx duplodentatus
CCTTAATGTCTATATCCTGCAAATATCACCAACCTTGAGTGGCGTTTAAAAAACCGTCCTATGGACAAATAAATAAATAAATATACAATTTTTGCCCGTGTAATATAATAGTGGATACATGTTATTGTATTTAGTTCCAACAATAATTTTTTTAGGGGTTTGTTGAGATTTTCACAGGGAATTGCTGTGAAAAACAATCGTTCACATTAATTTGTTTTTGCGTGATCGTACCGATGATCCCAAACGGTTGCAGATGATACACGAAATACTCGAGAACGTACATTTGAAACCACGTGATCCTATGAATCAACACGGCTGTATCAGAGCCGGCCATAAAGTGCTAAAAATTACATTTAAAATTACCGTAGAATTAAGCAATATCACAAGTTTCGTACATTGTTTCGTAGGACCCCTTCAGGATTTGTGTACTTCCTGTAGAATTCTGTTCGGCTGTGACCTGCAGGGATGGAAAGGAACCTTCTTTTGCCGAAAAGATCTCTGGAATCCACAGCTGGGATATTGAGATTTTTCATACAACTTTCTATAGAGACATCATCAGTTTTGTTCCTGAGCTGAAAATTTTGATGTTTTTTTTAGACCATACTGTATCCTGCTAAAATTCTTTTCTAAAATGACTGTGAGGGTAAGAAAAAGATAACAAAGAAGATCTGTATTTTTTGCTTGAATTTTAATATACCCGTGTAGAAAAACTGTTTACCTCTGAAAATCGTCGTAACGCTTCTTTACTCAATACATATTCTGAACGGATCCCATTACAACCCTGACTTCGATAGGGTTTGACATTAGACGAAAAATAAATTGGATCATACGGATCGTAGGGTTCCAGCATGTACCGCAAATTCTCCAAGATGACATAAGTGTCGTCATCAACTTTCAAGAACCAATCAATGTCATTGTAATGGTTCTCATATGCGTAGTCGAGAGCTCCAACTGTTCTATCCCATTCTCTATTATGGCCTTTTCTTACGGACATCACTATTGTAGGTAAATTAGCATCTAAAATAATTTCGGATCAAGTGGGACATAATATAACATAATTCCAACATCTTTACTGTAGGTGGAACTCACAAACAGAACTTTGGTGCATCGCGTACCCCAAGTCTTTTTAATGTGGAGTGCTCGTTTCCCATGATGAAATGGTACTGTGATTACCAAGCATAATATTCGCACTTTCTCTCTGAAATATTTTGCAGCGTTATCGTCTGTATGCCTCGGAATATCATCGTTAGCGTTACGATCTTCTTTGTAGTCCAGGAGTTCTTCGGGTAAGTCTTGCATGTCACGGAAGGAATTTGTATTTGTATACAAAGTAGAGTGTAGAATCCAATAAAAACGGAATAAAGAACCCAGCAAGATGCCCAGTATTAGAACGACGATCAGCTGTACATTAATGTTAACTCCCTAATAAATAGCAGAAAATACTTTCATTCAATCTTATTTGATATTTAAAATTATTTCTTGTTTTTGTTACTTAGAAAAATGTCTTTAGAGAAATCTTTTTAGAGATTTATTTAATGAACAAATTTGTTCCTTTTAAAAAGCGAAAACGTGACTGTGTAATTACCCACATGATGAGTAATTACACTCTTACGCTACACAATAGTTCAAATAAAAACGTTAAACTAAAATTGTTAAAGATTTTTGAAGCACCCTGTTAGTATATGAACTTCCTGCACTGAAATATGATTACATCAAATTCGAATTTGCATATTGCTTCACTTACCATTGTTTCATGAAAAAAACCGATCTAATTCTCCAGTTTAAACAAAAAGAATAAAATACATAATAATGTCAGCTTATCATAATTGACAGAAAAATAACCCTAAAATGGGTAATTTGGAAAAATCTAGAACACGATAAAAACTTTGACAAAACAGAGACTAATTACGGATCATGCTCTACTTACTCAGTACATCAGTTCTCGTTACTTTCTTCTGACTGCTATTCCTCATTTCTTCCAGCAAATTTTTTCTTGATCTACTTCTTATTGCTTCGTACCATTTTGTCCTTCCATCTTCTTGTTTTCATTCCTTTTTCACTAATGTCCACGCCTTAAATGCACATTATGATAACGTATTACAAAGTTATTTTTATTTTTAAAAAGTGAAAATATAAAAGAATATATAAACATTTATTAAAACAAAGTATAAAAATATGTACAATTCACTAAACTTTTGATAAATAAGTGAACGTCCATAGATTCACACACAAAGTATAAACAGCTTCGAGTATATAATCAATTTAACTATCAGATAAATCTTTAAAGCTATCACATTCAATCTTCACAATAACACCGCAGCATCAGTAAATGTTATCGAGGTCACCGTAAATCGCGTCGAGCTCACTTTGTTCTAACGTCAGTTTCTTTCGCACATCACTATTTCTCGCTGCATCATCATTTATTCTCAACGAACACTTCTGACAACTGGGGCTGTAGTACGCTTTCTTCTTCGTCGATTTCGACGAGCCAGTGAGCTTCCGCAAAATCAACTCCCTGTGCGATATGTGGTCGGGGTCAGCCGCGTATTCCATGCCCCACCTGTCCGTCCGCAGCCGCTTCCGCTGCCGCGTTTCTATCTCGAGAACCTTCTCCAGCGGCAATATCGCTTCGTCCTCAACCGACAACGCAGAATCCTTCTTTTTCCTGTCACCCTTCCCGGGAATGCACCAAAAGTACTCGGGCTTTATGAGCCGAGTCAGCCCGGGGATCGAGTGAAACTGCTGTTTAAGCTGCGCGCTGCCCCTAATCACCTTTAAACAGCTCATTTCGAGAGTGTTCGGAAACGTGAAAGCCGATATTAACCTGACGGACGATTGGGCGGCCGTCGAACACACCATGGGGTACAAGTCTTTGCCCTTTAACCCCCTGAACGCTATGCCTAACGGTTTCCGGTTCATATAGTACTCTAGCGTGCCCCTATACATGTCGAGGTGAATACCGATAATGCTGCCTATGCCGAACGGGGGACCGTATTCTCTAATCAGTCTGGTGTGTTGTATTGTACCGCGGTATGAGTAACCCCAAGATTGATCTTCGTAGCCGAGCATGCTGCAGAATTTGTACTGACGCTCGTCCATGGATACCTCTGTTGTACCTATGCCTATCATCTGTTGTGAAATAAAAAATATATTTCAGTTCGTGGTTAAGATTAGATTTTTGTATATTGAATAACTTTTTTTTATATTGAATAATAAACCACAGAAAATTCCTTTTTTGAGTGTAAAGCTATGCATCAGTGCACAAGATGGGAAAAAGGAAAGAATCAAAGATCCATAATCAATTTAGTATTGGTCGAGGCATGAGAATTTGGAGCAGTGAGTATTAATGAACCTAACAAGAACTTGTGTTCTTTATAAAGATAAAAAATATTATTTTATTTCTTTTGTTTTAATATTACACACAGTTTAAAATACACACAATTTAAAAAACATCGCTGCATGTATTTTTCGCTTCAAAATATGAGTTAACCTCATCTCAACGGTTATGCGGAGAATTTTCATAACATCTATTAACAACTCAGAATAACAACTGAGTACTGGAAAATTTTAACAATAAACATGAAATTATCACATTCTAATATATCAAATATTTCAACATCTAGTTTTCCTTTTGTTTGTGTTGTTATGAATATCATCGCTTTTTTGGCAATGTAGTGCACATAAACATTTAGTTGTTTACTACTGCTGTTATTTCAAATTCCATATTAGTTCTTCATTATTATTTAGATAGTTTGTTGCACAAATTTATCAGTCCATAAGGAAACGTAAACAACTGTGTGTAAACGTGTTATTTGAATATTGAACAGCGACCAACCATTCATAATAAATAGTGCATAAAGTGTAAATACACAGTCAAATGTAAATAATAAATAATAACCATTCTTTTTTTTCTTTTGATAACCTCTTAACCAAGAAACTGCCCAGACGCTGTTTATTCATCAGTTTCGCACATGTCTTGTGGTATTTTTACATTTAGACAGAGATTTTAGTGCTATCGTGTTTATGATAGTATTAAAAAAACATTCTTTTGTACAACTGATTCAGTTTAAAATATTTTACCATTATCTTTAATTTGAATTAGTTTGTTTAATTTATTGAATAAAACAAGTGATGTTATTGTTATCAGAATATTTCACGCAGTTATCATTTGGAACTAGTTCAATGTCTATTATGGTATACGTGTAATGATCTTGTAAATAGTAGATATACATATTTAAAAAAATATTTACATTGACATAATTATAAATGCTATCAGAATAATATTAACCTTCGTTTGTACTATGCAATAAAATTAGTACAAAACTTGGTAGTGTACGTTATTAAAAACTTTATCAACAGAAAATCATTCACAATATTTTGATAATTTGAATAATTTACTAATTATTAATAACACAACTATAAATGGCATAAAAGAATATTATACAAACTAAGAAACGCGTCTGAAAAACAAATAACCAACTTTTATACATTTATTAATAATTTACAATTTATATTTATAATAATTTACAAAACTGAATGTGCACGTTTAAAATTATATTAGATATACTCTAATATATATTCTCCGAATGATTTTGTATAGTTTTTTTGGCTTATTTACAAATTATTGTTATCATATAATCAAAGTCCACTTTTGGTAATTTTCATTAAATACTTTGTAAATTGTCGATAACTCAATGCGTTCTTTTTTTAAAGCAAGATTTATCAGCTTTATGAAAACATTCCATAATGTTCTTTACATACTATTCTGAATGTTCATCAGTATCTTTTCCTCTCTCGGTGTACTTTTCTTTCAGAAGGCAAATATACTAATTCCATTTTTATTGATTGCTCATTATTCTGTTACCATTAAATCCAAAAAGTTTAAAACCTGATTTTACTAGTGAAAGCTAACTACTAGACCAAAAACAGATAAAATGTTTGCCAATATTAGTTTTATGTAGTCAATATTAAAATTCTACTATTAGCAAAGCTTTCATATCAGTTAAAAATATTATTCGGTAATTTCTCGCTCTTACTAGTTACAACAAACAGTTAATTAAAAGTATTCATCGCTTAAACTTGATAATATTCTAAAAGATGAGCACATAAAATAATATATATGCAAAGAGCAAACTACTTAATGAGAGACAAACGTTAAATAATAAAATCATAGTGGAAGGCGAATCAACAAAAGATGAAATGACTGTGAAAGAACAGTTGGCACTAGAAGCAAGTTTGAAAGCAAGAGAATCAAAGTTAACAAAGCCGAGGGTAATAATCTTTGGTGAGAGCACTAATAATTGTCTAGAACTTATCGCTAAGAACTGTCCAGAATACAGAAAGGCTTTGGTAAGAGCAGAAATAATTGCTAATTATATATGGGGGGATAATGGAACAGAGACGGAAATACTAGAAGATCTAATAACAAACTATGAAAAGATGAAAAACTAAGAAGAAAACGTGGCGAGGAAGGAAGAGAGGGAGAGCGGAGTAAAGATAGTCTTTTTGGAATATAGTGGGATTAGCAAGCCTTTGATGAAACCTTTTTGGTGGAGTCATGGTTAGAGGAGAAAGACTGGGAAAGAAGAATAGAATAATATAATAGTGGATATGTATGGAAATGTCAGGGTGCTGCGAAAAAAAAAAGGGAAAGGTAGAGAATGCTTTGTGGTTTTGTTGCTTTACCAGTTAGGTACAATTATTTTAAAAATTAAAAATATTAAAAAATATATTTGAAGAGCATTATGATAAGGAGAATTAGTTAGCAAACCAATAATATTTATTGTTTTGATGTTTTAGTTTGGCAGTTAGATAACCTGAAACAAACCTAAAACATCACTATTTCCGGGAGCTTCTATAGGGCGAGTTCCGGAATTCACTGGTAGATACAAATTCTGTTCAAAAAAGGTTGCGACTTGCATATGATGTGAATTAAAGTTCAAATGACATATCCAACAGAAATAGAGCGCAATTTTCATTTGAAATTTATACCTGAACTCTACAGCTAACTTCACACCAATTCGAAAAATAGATTTGAAAAGTCTAGCATTAAAACTTACCACATCCGTTCCGTATAGTTTCGTCAATATCTTAACTTCCCAATAGTGATGCATGTTCTTCTCCAAAACTTTGCTTCCTCTAACGGCCGCCGTTCCCGGACTGTACACGGGGTGGAAGACAACTTCCCGGTTGCCGTTGGACAAAACGTGTGTTCCCGTGGGGTTCGACTCCCAGGTCCAGTTGTACGCCTGGTTCGATTCTCCGCAGGAGCAGGGCAACTTCCCGTTTCGCAGGTCGTCGGGGTAGAACGCGCAAAAGGACTCCCAGTCCGGCCAGAAAGAGTTGCTGTGCTCGAACGCGTTGCCCAGGATTAAGAGATCCATCTGTCTTTACGGGAGGAGCTGTCATTCACGACTGTCTGCTGGGAGAGTCGCGCAACTATTGTTTGCCAAATACACACAAAATACGATAATCTGTTGACATTGCGAACGACAGTGAAGTTTGCGGTGTTTTCAATAAGCGGTAGGCAGGTTGGCCAACTACGAAAATTTACAAATCCCTAATTGCGAATTCTAATAAAAATATTGTATTATTTTATCATCGATAAAGATAAAAACCAATGCTAAATATCAATAATTGAGTATTTATCTGGTAGTATTAAAATAATATATGATGATATACAAAGAATAGCTTGTCGACAATGATTTTCGCGATATGGTGAGTGCTTGGGATTTCAAAATTTTCAAAAATATGACAGCTTTTTTAAATAATTAAATTTTTTACACAACAATGATTTGGTAAAATGTTTATTTGTTTCAATCTTAACTGATGCGTCCAATCACAAGGAAATATATATTTTTTTCAATACTTGTTAGATTTATAGATTGGAGTTATGGAGTTAGAGTCAAAATTTTAGAATTTAAATCCTTACCTGGTGGAACATTCGATATTGTTAGTAACTATTTAACTACCTGTCTTGAAGAAAATAATTTAAAAGAAAAAGTTTTTGGTCTTTGTGCCGATAATACGAATTCTAACATTGGAGGAGCTGATAGACGTGGAGAAAATAATGTTTTTGATAAACTGAAACGAAATCTTAACGCATATTGCAGCGCATATTTTTCGATAACACTATAAGAACGTCAGCTGATGTTTTGCCAGTTAATATAGAAATGATTACTTCCAGGATATACTATATTATACTTTAAATCTTATACTGTTGGAGTAGAAGCATTGAAAAACTTTTGCAACTTCGTAGAAACCGAATTTTCAATGATACTAGGGTATTCACAAACAAGATGGTTAACATTACTTCCCGCCATTGAGAGAGTACTCCAAATGTTTTTACCACTGAAGACTTATTTTCTATCTCAAGAAAAGTGCCCTATGCTTATTTTAAAATACTTTGAAAATCCAGTGTCAGAAGCTTGGCTACATTTTATTAACACTCACGCTTCAATATTTCATGAAGCTATTACAACAATTGAAAATCACACTGCGTCTGTATTTGACGTAATTGCTTCAATGGAAGCTCTGAAAGCTTCAATATTGAGCAAGATAGAGGATAAATTTATTGCAATAAATGTTAAGAAAAACTCTAGAGAGAATGAAGACGTGTCACAACACGAAGTTACTGAATTACGGAAAGCTATTGTTGTATTTTATCAGATTGCTCTTACTTATTGGGAGAAATGGGCAAAAAAGTATTTCAGGAGATGGAAACGTACAGCTGGATCATATTAAATGAAATCCCTTCTTGGAGTCAAGTTGAAACAGTCTTTTTGTTAATTAATAGAATGATACCAAACTATAAATTATTGGAAATTGATATATAAATTGTGGGGAATATGTTCACCTTAAACAATACATACATCACGAAAGAAAAAATATTGGAATGGTCAAAAAATAAGACGTGCCGAAGTTCATAGGTGGATGGAAATAACTGCATATTTTAATAAGAACCAGATTCCTTGTTCAAATGTTTTAAAATTGCCAGAGTTTTTCTTTTGTCTTCCTGGCACTAATGCTGCAACTGAGCGATTATTTAGCATTGTGAACAGTTTTTGGACTAGTGATAAGACACAGCTTAAAGTGGACACTTTGAAGGGTATGACTTTTATAAGAAGATCAAAAAAGAAAAGGATGTTCTCAGAAATATTCATGCTTCACAGAAATATAAGGCTACTTCATCAACAATAACTTAGAAGGGTTACACATTTATTATTTTGTTTAAAACGGAATACTATCACTATTAAGAAATAAAACAAAAATTATTTTCTTTTAGCGTCCCGAATTTCGAACTTCGAAATCTGATCGCCTTCATTTAACGCTTTAGTTTGGAATAGAATAATCGCAAACCATTGCATAATATTTACAACATTAATTCCCCAGAAATGATTAATATTCTAGAATTTCATCAAACCATCAAGTTACGTATAACTTTGAACATCACGTAATCACAACATGCTATATCAACATTTCGATTATAAAAACCGACGTGGATGGACGCCATGCAGTCGCCAATCAAAAACACACAACGACGCCGGTGCATGGCGTCGCGCAGAAGTTCTCAAACAAGCATTTCCGGCCAGCCTCTTCGTAATAACATTTTGCTCCGATTTTGAGGACAGCTGACGCCCGAATGTATACAATTTATTCCCACCCGACTTCGACACTATGCAGGCGTACTGTAAAAACTGATGTGAATAATTAACGTTATTAGAATAGATTCGTTGCTAAGCACATTGTTTTGAGTGCAAGTGTTCATGATATGGTTAAAATGAAGTGAATTCGGGGCAAAATGGATATGAAAAGCGGCAACAACGAACTGTTGTGGTGATGCTTTGTTAACAGTGTCTCCACATGCATTTTTGGATTGACAAGAGAAGTCAAGGATGTGTTAGGTTTAACGGAGGTCCGATTATCCGTCCGTATATTGCAGGTTTGTGATGAAATCTTTGCCCCTAGATTATGGATTTTTTCGGCGTCTTCAAGCGCGTTGTGGTCCATAAGACAAAGTGCAGCAATTGACCTAAAAAAATCTGCACAATTTTATTTTCCTTATTTTACTAGAATGGATATCGTCTCACTAGACTTTGTGATTTGACCAGAATTTTTATAAATTAATAATATAAATATTATCAGTTATACAACAGGAGACATCCCAATTATGCCATAAGCCACAAAGCTAAATAACTTTGTATAATTCAGTCAAAATTTCATGATCAGTTAGTTATCTCTTTTAGTGGTCCAAATTTTACGGATTTTACTTCTACACAAACTCGAAAATGTCACAAACTTTGGTGATCTAGAAAAATTGTATTACATATAAAAATAATGCAACAGTTTGCCATAGAGTATATTTCAAATGTTTCTTTTTATAGTCACCAAAGGCTATATTAGATAAGTAAACAAATTTTATACCTCATACTGATAGGTGAAAGTAGTGTGAATAAAATTTTAGGCGAAAATAATTAATGCATTGTTAATTATTTCTGTAAATAAAGTTTCCTAGATTAAATCCTCAAAACTCATGAATTTCGCAATATATTCGTGCAAAACGCAGTTCGTCAAGTGTTTACAAACGTGTAACAAAAATAAATAAATACCACATGACACAATTTATTGAGCAATAATAGTTGTATTGTTTTATACAATAAATTACATTGAAAATCTTGTGAAACCAGTTTTATAATTATCCAAACAATTTCCTGCAAATTTATCTCGACGTATGCCGAATTTCTTCAACAATGAATTGTTTAGAATCTTGCATAATTCCAGTTCTCGTTAAATTTGGTATTAAAAATTATCCAATAAATTGTAACTTTGATTATGTTAACTGTTACCACATCTGTACAACACTAAAAAAATGACTGTATTAATATCACTTGCAATAAATATTCAAAATAAATCATTACAAGCCATATATGGAATATAATACTTACTAATCAAACAAAGATACTAAATAAGTTTCTATTCCATATTTTGGAACATATCTGAAAAAATTGCAAACATACTTAATAAAATAAACAAATATAAAACAATATTTAGAAATAACACAAGCAAATATAGAACTTTATTCAATGTTAACACACAAAACACGCAATATGAAATCTGATGTAGGTATACACTGTCTGCACTTAAGGCAATAAAGCCATAAATTTCATGGACAATAATGCAATGATCCTCTGTAGGTTACCTTTACCAAGTTACTTACCTTTGTCTACCATTCATCACGCATTTTTAATATATATATTTCACTTTTTGTTTATAGCGATTCTTATTTAATATTTTAAAGTTTATGGTTTTTTCGCTAATTTACAAAGAAAACAATATTAATTCGTAACGTTTCGTTAGGCTCTGCTAACATTTTCAAACGATTTATTGAAGTAAACACAATTTATACATAGTTTCCATAACCTGGCGACAGTTGACATGACAGCCTTCATTCCGTTTCTGATAGGTTACCATATCTTCCTTGGCATATCTGTTTTCTTCTCACCTGTATCTTGTACGG
>JAWQRJ010005089.1:0-10516 GCA_033557515.1 Diorygopyx duplodentatus
ATGGTGTTTTATACAAATTATTAATTTTGAGAAGAATTGAAATATCGAGTAATATACCGGGTGTTCTATTTAAAAAAAAGTAACTGTTTGCTGCCAGACTTTTTTGGTACATTCTTTACAAAATATTGTTTTTTACTTCAATACATTTTCAAAAACCCTAACTATTTTGTATTTAACTTTTTTTCCAGCTATCTTAGTTTAGAAAATAATCGACCGTTTCCATACATAAAAGCGACCCTGTATAAAAAATATCACAGATTGACAAAACAGCTGTCGAAGATTTTAATTAATTACTAATTGCTGTTTTTCAACTTAACCTGTGGCGATGAAGCTGTTTAATTAATTGCTGATTGCTGTTTTTACGATTTTATTATATTTTTATTTAAATTACAATAATTGTTCGATGCGACCACTCTTTTTTAAACATAATCGAAAAATTGTTTCTTTATGCCGTCGAAAACAACCAAAATATCCGGTGATGTGTTATTAATTTCATTTTGTATATCATCTCAATTGATTTATATTCTGTGGGCGGTTCTTGTAAACATTATTCTTCAATTCTCAAATAAAAAGAAATCTAAAGGTGTTAGGTCGGGAGATCTAGGAGGCCATCGCCCATGATTTATCAATCGGTCGTCAAAGAATTGTTGCAAATAGTTAATAGTGCTGTGTGCTGTATGTGCTGTTGCACCTTGGAAGTACCCTTCTTGGAGTTCATAATCAATTAGTTGTTCAATAAAGGGTGTTAAACATAATGTTTCGATATCTCCCCGCATTGATTATGTGTATTTAAAAAACACTGCACAATAGATCCCCCGTCTTAACATCGCAACCACCCTTTGTGGATGCAAAGCTACCTCTTCATAAATGTGCGCATTTTCTGTGGCCCATGTCGTGCAATTTTGGCTATTTACGTAACCAGACAAATGGAACCACGCTTCGTCAGACATAAATGGCAAATTTAGTGTTTGTCATTGTTCAAGTGTTGCATAAACCACTGACAGTACTGAACTCGTCATAATCAAGAGGAAGCAGTTCCTGCACAGCATACAAATTATGCACACGGTTGCAACGGATAGTAGCGCATGACGCAGCCATAAGTATCACCGGAGCGAAAAAGTTAATTAAGAGCGAAATCAGCTGAACCGGCATTATTATGTATTAAGAATATAGATTACTAGGGCATGTAATCAAATTGGCCCTGATCTATCATAAAAGGGTAATTATCATTTTGGCAATGTTGATGTAATTCATACGGTATCGAAGTTCTGTATGAAGTACGAAGTTGTATTTCAGTCGTACTCAAATCTGTCGCAACGGTTGCGGGTACATGACGCCATTACACTTCCCCGCGGAGCGAATAAGAAATCGTTTCCTGTTCTCACGGAAATATGCAAAACTGGGACTTTCAGATTGGCCACATCTAGATTCCAAGAATATTTTTCTGGGCTAGCGCGGATTTGAAATATTAGTCTCGGAGGTTTTATACTTTGAAATACTTCAGCAGTTTATTTTATTTCGTTATAAGCATACGCATCCCAAGTTTGCATTCAATCTGTTTTTCTTTTGCGGGTTTCAAATTTCCACATCCGAAATCCCTTAGAGAAGAAATTGCTTTCCTCGGCTGATAGGGCTCCTCAATCGGGGCAAGCAATCGACCTGCAATTACGTTGCCGAAATGCCATCAATCGTATGCCTTCAGCTTTAAACATATTTGCTTTTAAGGTACTCTCAGTTAAAATTTTATCTCCAATATATTTGAACAGAGTTACCTGGTGTACAGAATATCCCAAATTTAATCCCCACCATTAGTTTATCACAAACGATTTATCTAATTATGCGTCCTTTACTATTTCCACAGCCCCTTATCTTTCATTAATGGGAACGATGACGTTTCATTACCAAGGTGCATCATCAGTAAGGGTATTAATTGTGTTATCTACGATCTAAAGAATCATTGCCTATCTTTAACCAGATGACCAATCTCAAAGCAGTGAAGAACACCAGGTAGTTTAGCAGGGAATGATGGTGATACGTGCGAAGAACTTGAAAATGTTCCTACATAATCCTATGATAATGCTTCTAAACATTAATTCACATATAAGCCTGCTTGATGCTCGAGTTTGACAGTTGTTGGAAATCAAAACTTCTTTTCTAGCATTAAATATGAATAAGAATAGGTGCGTTCTCACTATACAGTATAATAATGCTTAAAAATAGCCGTTACAGGAGAAGATTTACATATCACTAACAGAAACGACACAAATGTCACACTTTGAGTGTTACATTTGTGGTGAAATAATACTCAAAATCACCAAAAATTCATGGACGACACTAATGATAGATAACTAAGAGCACAAGAATACCTAGAACAAGAAGACTATATAGTAGAATGAAACAATTCAATTTGTAAATTTGGAGACCAATGAAAATTCCCATTTAAATCTAACAAAAAGTACGCTAACTAGTCAAAAAGATACTGTATTAAAATGTGTTTCTTTGATTTGTTTATATAGTACCGCAGCAGATTCTAGCAATAAACTTAACCACAAGTGAAAATTTACTTGTAATAATAACATATGGTGAATTAATAAATCAGTATATATTGAAAATGAACGGTTCATCGTCCAACACAACAGTTACTTCTCCTAGCTAGACAGAAAAAATAACACTTTCGTGATCGCTAACTAAAAAAATTACACTGTTTCTGTCGATCAGCGAAAAATTCCTGTCTCCTTCTATAACGTTTACTCAGGAATAGGAATAAATAAACCCTTTCAACATTTTGTAACTCCGTAAATAGGGTAAATGGCCAAATTTCTTGGTTCAACTTCAAACTTTTTTGCTCAACAGGGTTTTCAGTTCAGTTAAGTTTAATTTTCACAAAATAAACTGTACCAGCCTGTATATCCAAATTTCCAAATGCAAACATATTGATGAATTAAATGTGCTTAATACTTGATACAACTTTCGAATATCCTCAATTGTATCGTTCGATATCAGTACAATCCAATAATTGCAACTTATTTAGCAGAGTTGCCTACAATATATCGCCGTGATGTGTACTCCACTGGAATCCCCATGATATTAGTTTGACACACTTATTCAATTGTATATGTGATATCCTCGTGCAACGGCAAAATCCGAGGGATTTGGGTCAGTAGTTGTTAGCGCGAACGTCAGATAAACTAAACCGAACATGGCTCGCTCTGCCATCCAGTGCACTACTACCTGCACAATTGCGGTCAAGATAAGGGGCCCAGATAAGGGTATTCGAATTGGGAATATTTATCTACTATACGGTCAGTTCTTGTGGCCACTGCGCTTCTTCGAAAAGCACGCTCTGGCAAACTTTAAATATAGAACATGCACGAGATTGGATGTGTTATATTTATGTAGCCGTGCTGTGCTTATTTTATATACAGTATCAAAGTTACAGACCAACCACGAGTGAATGTATTAAAAGCTGTTTTACCGTCAATTGCCAAAAACTGCAAAATGCATCGTTTGGAAAGATTATTTGGTAAGAAACTTTTCTGTGATTCAGAGAATGTTGTATCTCACATTATTCGTAACGCTAAAGACCCTAAAAATGCTAAAAACGTGATCGTTCCTTAATATTTCCTTGAGTTATGGCAGAATTCCCAAAGTGCAACAATTTTCGAACGAACTAATTTTCAGACAAGGTGGCGAATAGATAACTTAAAGATAATATATTTCAATGATGTTACAATTCAATGATGAATTTACAAAAGTTTCGATGTATTTAAGGCTTCTGTCCAGACACTTATAACGTACAAGTGTCCAAAAATTCTCCTGCCAAACGAAGGAGACATGAGATAATAGACGTGATTTTATACCTATTCAATCCAAATTACCTTAATCCAAAAATGCTTCCTAAGGCAGCTTGAGCACTTAAAAGGTGGCGCCTTCAAGCCATTTTCAAGTCAAAGCCAACTTGGTGCCGCACTAAAAAAAAATTTTCAATGGAACCCTGTTTCATGTATGTAAATATCGGCCTACTTCCATATTATGCAACTTTGCCAAAACATTTCAGTCCATTCTCCACAAATACCTGTATATTTCGATTCAACGCCGCATTTCCATACACCAACATGGATTTATGGAGAGATGATCTACTGTCACTAACCTGGCTTGTTTTACACAGTACGTTGCTGACGTCATGGATAGTACAAGTCAGGTGGATGTTGTATATTTGGACTTTCAGAAGGCGTTTAATGGCCAGCTTGACCATTACATTTTATTGGAAAAGTTAAGTACTTTTGACTTTTATTCAGCATTACTGCCCTTAGTAAAATCTTGTTTGTTGGACATCGAGCTTATAGTAACATATGATGATGATAATACATATGATTATAGTAACATCTGGAGTCGGTGCAAAAGTATTTACTAAAACTGCTGGTCTGAGGTTTAGATGGGTTTATCCTGCAAGGGGTTGTGATTAATTTGATCTTCTCGCTCGGTTTAATTTTAAATCCTTAGAGTATAGTAGAAAATTAATTGCAATCAAGTTTTTATATCGGTTGCTCAAGAAACAGATAGACTGCCCAGAGCTTTTCTCCATGATTAATTTTGCTTTTCTCAGTTTTCTTTCACTTTTCGTTCTTCGGCGCCTTTTTACAGTTAAAAAAAAATAAAACTAACATTCCATATCATGCCTATTTTGTTTATGTGTAAGTAATTTAACGTTATTTCCGCAAATTGTGAGTTTTTTTTCTAGTTCACGGAAAACGGCCCGTATTACTTATACTTAATAGGCTTTCTTTTCGTTTAATGTAGGTTTGTTTCCTGTAACAAAGAAGTTATTATTATTATTACAAAATAAGAAGTCGCGGTAACACTGCTTATGATAAATTCACACATTCTTGCTTCTTTTAATTAAAATTAAATCCTTTTTTCTTCTTTTTCGGACTAGTCCTAATTAAATTCGAAAATTAACTAATTATTTTCAAAATTGTGTAAGCGTTGCTGCTGATTTATATATTTTCTTTATTTTTACCTATTCAAATTAAAATGTGGATTGAAAACCCTATTTTTTTTCTTCTTATAAAAAAAGAATAATTTCCCCATATATTGCGGGTATTTAACTTACAATTAGCCATTGAAATGTACATGCAGATGTTAATCAAAGCCCCTGCTTACAGTCCCTTCGCTAAGTAATAGTAGATCAAAAGCCTAGTTGACATGTCTAAATACCACAGGTACATTCCATACGCTTACCGCAAATAATACGTGACTGTTGAACGCTGACCCAAACAGTTCCCGTATATCCGCAACTCCAAACACTTGCTTTGATGCAACCATAACTCGAACAATTGAGATAATTACCTAACTCCATAGGGCAGATAGCGGCTCTCTGTTCGTTCTTATTGCGGAGTGGTGAAAATTATGTAACTTTCGGGTTAGAAAACAGTAAAGCGCTGGTTTATGTTCAATTTTCAGGTCACAGACCGCCGAGTTAAGCGTTGAATTTCTACCGTCTAGTTGGCGCAATATCCGCTTAATACGAGCCACAACTGCAAATGGTTAATAATGGGAAATTTACTACGTTAAACTATCGGAGTTTCGGTCTCATCGTTAAAAACGCTTTGCTCGGCTATACAAGTCTGTGTTACGCTTTAAATATGCTTTGTAAACATGAGCTACGGGGTTATATGGCGCCTAATAAACACCACTATTTCAAATAAATAGCTATATAATCTGCATCGTGGTAAACGATGGTAACGTTCTTCTTAAGTGAAAAATACTGGGAATAAAGAATTATACTTTTATTCACTAAATCCCCAAAGTGGTGCGGATTACTGCAGTGACTTTCAACCACTACAAACGAATAAAACAAGGATCTCTGAAGTATAATTAAAAATAAATTTAATAAATTTACAGTTTCGCACGCTGTAAATTTATTTTTTCGCACACTGTTGGAATTTATTCCGTTGGTTTGAAGAAAATAGCTCTTCAACTTCTGACATCCGATCATACTATCTGTTGCTACATCAAGCTAGATTTAAAATAATTTGCCGCGTAATTTCGAGACAGATTGTAGCTATATAGTGTATATATTCCCCTATATCGCCAATTTGACGATCGTTAGATAGGGATGTGAACTCTAGTTGTTTAACTGAGTTATCTCCAAATATAAATTCTACAGTCTGAATTGGAGCTGGCAAAGTTGGTTATTCCACAATAGTGTGTGCTTTTTTTTCGTAACGCGTAAAGCGTTTCTTAATTCCGTTTACATTTGCTCGATGCCATTATGCCATTATTGCCAGCTGTCAGCGGCCAATATTTTTGAACAAACAACACAAATAGGTCTTTCTTGGTTATTTACTGCAGTGTTGAAAATCTATTGTTTAAATATTCTTCCGATTATTTAAACTTTTGATTTTAACTTGGTATCTACGCTCTTAACGGCGGTTGTTGCAGCCCTACTGTCGTCCAATGGGCGTTTGTACTCAGAATCACTTAAAAAATTATCTATAATTCACTCAGGTAAGTAAAAAAAAATTTTTAATTTTTTATTTAAATAATTTCTAACTATAACTTTTCAGAAAGCATGTATACATTATACATTTGTAATTATTGTTCAGTTATTGTTTTTCGAGCCTGCTCATTGACAATATAATACCACTTTTTTCTACCTAAACATTTTTAATTGCTAGTCATTTTGTTTAAATACTTAAACCTAATTATGGTCCATTCAGCTCGCTTGCGAGGAAATACAAAGGGAAAATAATACACAGAAAGATATAAACAAATCCAGAACTCACCGAAAACGAGGAGTTCAATGAAATACTGCAGTAAGGTACTTCGGAAACTTGAGGAATTGGACGGAGGAATCTAGCAAGTCCTAGCAAGAGTTCTTTCGAGATTTTCAAAGTTAAACGTGGTACTCGAGGAATTAATTCGAAGTGTTGTGACTTTAAACTATCTGTAAAATAATGTTTGAAAACTCTAAATAATATTGTGTTTGCATAACATGTACTTTTCGAGCTTAAATATACATTAAAACCATACAAAATCACTGTAAATGTAGACGAATAACTATAAATCTAGGTTATGTTACAAATGTAATTGTTTTGACAAAATGAAATTATAATTATATTTATCAGATTTTAAATTTGTCGCCATTATTATTTTTGGACTATCGTAAATGCTTCTTTGTAGGCGATCCTCCTAATTCTGACAAAACATATTGAATTGGAAATAATTGCGTATATGCTTACTTGTGCAAGTATTTTTTGAATTTGTAAGTTAAATTTTATAATTGCTATATTCCGCCCATAATTGCCAATTTTTTTTATTTATCAATTCCTATCTTGGGTACCATGTCACATTTTATTAACGCCAGTATGATATTAGACGTGGTGGTTAACTGAATGATGAATAAATAAAAAAGCCTACTAGATAAATAGTTCTAATAACACCAATCACAGTCGCCGAAAAAAAGTACAAACTTTCACTAGGTTTATGTCAGAGATGGCGAAAAAAATCGCATCTACATCTACATCAGATAGTGAAATGAAACTTTTATGTCTTTTTATGTGCCCGGCTGGTATGTTTTTCAGTTAATATATGCAAAATTAATGTTGTCGAAACTGCACTTTGTGACGCAAGAGTCACTTCACAAACTTCAGCACAACTATTCTAATGGCCGCACATTCCGAAGGGGAATTATTGAATGCGCAATAACATTCTAACGGGGCAATTTAAAAGTTCTCTAAGTCCCTTGCGCGACTCTTCCATGCAGCAGCTGCAACATAGGCAAATGCAGAGCGTAAGCCCCAGATACAGTGCTAATATTCGCGTTCTCGCCCGTAAACTACAATACAAGTGTGCGCGAGTTTTAATGGCCGAAATAGACGAGTCGCATGAAACTCAATACGCTGGTCCGCTGTATAAATTCGCATTGAATTGCCCTTTTGGGTATTTGCCATCAAAATCATAATTGGATTTGAAGATATATGTGTTAACGCAATTAAACATACCCAAATCAATATCTTGCTCAATTTTGTATCAAAACAACAATATATTTCATAGTAGAAGTCTTCCTTTACTATGAAATACGTTATGTGATCAAAGTTTTTCCTTTGGCAAGTGTATTTCTGTAAAGGTATTACAAAAATCCTTGGTCCATTCTTGACAACCTCTCTGAGTATGATCAGTGATGATTTTGGTAATACTTTACTCTTTTCGGCCTGACTACTCGAGTTGTTTTATTCACACTCACTTATTTTATTTTACTCATGCAGTTAGATTGTGCTTATTATTCTTACATACGCTGAATTATGTACTCCATAGATATTTAATATTTGTGTACGGTGATCGTTATACGATATGAGAAAGTAAAAATTTTAAGGCGTTAATGGCACATGTCGTCATTTACTAAATGACAAAAACCTTAAGTCTTAAGTTTTAAAGTAAAAACAAAAACCAATTGGAGGAAACAAAGTGCATCATAGTACTATGCATTGTGGATTCTTTTTCAAAAACTGATCTAAACCTTTAATATCACTAGCTGTTCTCTCATAAAAGAAAAAATAAAACTTATCATAATGTTTAAAATTTATCTTCAGATTACAGCTAGACAAATAAATACACCAAACAATAATTATATAATTCTATATTTAACGTAAAACGTTGAATGATTTTACCGTCAGTACATTTTCATTAAGTAAAGTGTAACTCACATATGCCAAAACACACATTGCAAAAAGGGATTTAATTCATTTCACTAAACAGTATTTTTTGCTGTAAAACGCTTGATTGAACAGCACCCACCGAAACCGTGATAATGTGCGGACATTTCAATTTGCTAAGAGTTAATTGAACTGCCATAAAAAATCAGAAGGTCCAAAATTCTCGGTAAAAGGTTTTCGTGGTGTATACACCATTTATTTATACGCAACATGTGTATTACTGTAGTGAACAGTCGTTCTTGTTTCGCTGCAAACTTAATTATGATTAGCTCTCTAAATATGTATATCTTTATATAAATAATACTAAAATAGGTTCAAAGGCAAGGCTTTATTAAAAACTATTAATCCATACAAAAACGTGCGGTTGTAATATTAGCGTTTAAGGTAATATTACTATTGTTATATAAATTATATCTATGTTACCTATATAAAGATGAATATTTGGGAAAATAAACAAAAAGATGAGTGGAGTTAATTTATTGGCTCTTATTAACATTTATCCAAGAGTCAAATCCATTAATCAAAGCGAATCGAAAATCTAGGAAAACCTTTAAAAACCTTTTCTTTCTTTTTAAGAACTTGATATTGTTAGAACTGGAAACAGCTTCAGATGGCAAATTGGTAAATGATAGGTTCTTGTAGCATTAAATAGCAGAAAATGAAAACTTGTTAAAAATAAAAACTTTTAAACAAGGGAAACGATGTATTTGGGCTTTCCAAATGGCCCCAATAAGAATGACATCGACTCCATCGCGACAGAGAGTACAACCCAAATTACAAAGATTGATATAGGTTTGAATTTCATAGTTATCAGAAATTAACAGTAGAACGATAGTTACTGAAATACCAAATTTTAGAGCAAAACAAGTCATTGGTTCGTTTATAACCCAGACGAGTTAAAAATATCATTTCTAACAAAAATCTTTTTAGAAAACCCAAAAATCTCGTGACACCCAAGAACTTATAACACTTCGCAGTTTAGAAAGAATCAGCACAAGATAGCAAAGACAAAACAGAACACACACTACCCAATCCGAAAACTTGGTAAAGGGAACGGACCAAAAAGACCTCTGTGATTCCTAACAGGAACTAATTAAGGACTTGCAAACCCACTACTAAACAAAGAAACTATGTAAAAGGATCACGTGTAACCCGAAAAAAAGTAGTCCATGGGACTGTTGCATATCGCATGGACATGCAACGTTCATATAATACATAAAACACAAGGAGAGGGGAAGAAAGAAAGACTTGCCATCGCGTCAGCAGGCATGATACTGAGAATGTTTCTACACGTCATAGAAGACATGCACCAGAAGTTGGCTCTGGGGATGGATGGACCAACCACAGGACTAAATGGAAAAGAGGAGAAGGCTGAAATTCCAAAAAATCTCATGTTTCATTCTCTCGCCATAGAAGATAAAGATGTGTCACTAAATGTCAATCTTAAGTAAATGAACCGAAAGTGTATTCGCAGCTTTATTTGCTTTCATGTACAATTACATGATGGCATTATTTGATGACAGCATAAAAGGCAAATGCGGCATGCCCAAATCAACACCAAAGGGAAAAATGTAGAGCCACATAGCATATGCTGATTGCTTTTGTATATTGTGATTTGGTGAATTAATTTCTTAGCTGTTGATACCAATGCTTAAGACAATATGACTGTGTTGGTCACGATCTAAAAATAATTAATAACGAATTTCTAAAGAAATACTGTGCCAGTTACAGTACGAGTATTTATGTACATACACAATATGAATATACAAATAGAAAGATTAATATATTAATAATATTTA
>JAWQRJ010005090.1:0-10516 GCA_033557515.1 Diorygopyx duplodentatus
GGACATTGCAGTTGGCACCTATGGAGGGAATATGTAGTTAGAATTAAGTTTAGAGCGAAAATGTACCTTCGCTCAAATTTTATTCCGGTCAATCATTTATGAACGCTCGGTAGAAGTGGCGATGCTTTTTTTCCATTCGTTAGGAACTTTTTAGTTGATAATATTTTATTGAAGAGCTTTGTCATTTCTGTCATTAATTGTTGTCCTCCAAATTTCAATAGCTCGTTTGGTATGTTATCTATGCCGGGGGCTTTTCTGTTTTTCATCGTTTTTGCATATTCTATTGTCATTCTCCAAATATAGATGAACCATATTTGGAGAAATTTCATTTTCAATACTACTGTGATGAATATTTTCCATTTCGTTTGTAGTATTAAAATTTTTAGTATTTGTGTTTAAGATTATATTATTATTTAAGAAATGTAAGGAAAATGAGTCTATTATATTTCCCCATCAAGTGCGATACGTTGCATTTTCTTCAGTATATTACTCACCCATAACCGTAAACAGTAGAAACGCTTCACTACTACATTTTAATACATAGTTGTACTTTTACAAAGCAATCGTATAATCACAGTTACAAGCCATTTTGCTACAGTCGTACGTGTTTTATGGAAGCTGGAAAACAGTTATATCCAATTGAACCCCGCAACAGCACCAATAGCCGTAAAATCTTATGAAATACCGAATTTGTCACAGATGGCCGCACTTTGCACAGTGTTGATTTGGATTAATTTGCTGATATATCATACACTCTAATAACCAGCTTTCAACTATATCTAATATAAATTATGTTAAAGACATAAATCTCGCCAACGCCGCTTGCTGCACATTAATAACATTAACTACGCGAAACGCAATCAAGCAATAGTAACAGTAGAATAGAAGGGCGGTGAAAGGTCTTTAAAAGCTCACGCAGTGAATGTCACTGGAGTGGCAAAATCTATGAACAGTTAGGGATGCAATTAAATCTCCATACGCGCGGAATTTTTCGATCCCGATTGCAACGCGATGTCAGCCTATTTGCATTCCTCCGAAGCCGGCTCGACGCAACTGTACTTTCATTGTTCTCTCCTCTCTCCGGTGATGTCTAATTGCCGAGCGATGAGAAACGAGCCTACGGTCGACGGTGACGACGGCTTATTGTAGTTAAAATGCAATAACCCGAGTTCTTGCTAGTCGATAAATCGCCTCGCGATTCAAGATCGCGAGATCGGAATTCCGAACGGTGGGGGATGCGTATTGTTAGGATATCGAACGTTACTGTTCGGACAGACTGTTAGCAGGTAACTGGGTAACGCTATTGTGCCGACGGTCTTGGTGTGTTAAGCAGTCTGGCGTCTCGAAGAGTTCAAATTGGAACCTATTACAATACGTAAATGTATTGCCGTAAACCAACAAGGCACAAAACATCTATAAGACGGGCGAAATCTTACACAAAACATTCCACAACGAAAGAATGAACCGGAGCGTTTCAAAAACTGTAGATATTTAGAATTCAGGCAATTTCAATTACCTGAAAGAAATCAATAGCCCAGGTAGAACTAAACAAATATAAATATACCTACAAAGTCGTACCGTTTAGAGAAGGTCGGGTGGTTAAGTGAGAGAAAGTCGTGTGAGCGAGCCACACCAGTTGATTTTACAGCTGGTTGTGTAATTAATCAATCGTAAGAAACTATCCAACTATCTAACTATTTGGCGATTATACATATACTATACAGGTATATAAGTCGCTTTTTCCCTTCTCCTTCAATCTTCAATTATAACTTGGAGTAAAGTTTACTATATCTTTGTACTTTATTATTGCGAAGTATAAGCACGTTTTATTAAAAAGCATTATGAGTGTCCCTTTAAATAGCAAATGTTAACGTAATCAATGTTATAAAAATATTAATATGAACCTTTCAAATATTTTTATAGTAATATCTGTTATAATATCTTGATGAAAGGCCTTCCGAATTTGAAAATCCAGTTAGGTTTTATTTTCACACAGGCGAAAACTGTAGCGTTATGTAACATTTCTAATAAGCCTGTTCTCTTGGAATGTTCATGGGATTCATAGAAATGTTGAAAACAAAGAAAAATATTTCATAAAACATCTTTGTTTTCAACATTTCTACGAAGACTATCGTTATCGTAATAATTATCTTCCATAACTGATAGAGTAGGTGGAAAGGAAATCACATTGACTGGAAGCTTTTTATAAAGACAAGCAATGGAAGCTCGATTCAAAGGGAAGAAGCTGGACGCAATGCTCGATGAAGTTTGTTGGTGGTTGCAAAAAACTTGAACGAATATAAAGATTGCACCAGAAGCGAAGAATTTTGATTAGGCCAGATGACCCGACTTCAAATGTTTCTGACCACAAACTCGAATCGCTAGTGAAAATGTCACGAACAACACCAGCATAGTTTCACGTTTTTGCTGTTCCCCGCATAAAAAAAATAATTTGAATTATTTCTTGTACAAAATTGAATAAAAAATAGTTTCAGCGATGGAAAATTAGGCTTTTTAATCAAATACTTTTTAAATCGCATAAAATATCATTTTTAATCAATATAGAACCTTACTTAAGCTATCAATGAGTGTTTTTTTTTCATTTCGCAATGTTCAGACGAGTTTTTGGCATGTCTTGGACTAAATTTTTGCTGAACACAGCAAAGAGAAATTCCCAGACGTTTCTGAGGTATGGGATGAAAACGTGAAAAAATGCATTTTTTGACATTAAACCTGAAGCCATCAAGGAGTGGTTTTTTGATTTCGTAATGCTCAGGCAAATTTCTCGGAATATCTTTGCCTACATTTCGTCTTAAGGCAGTAAAGTAAAATTGTGAACCATTTGCGACTTATAAGGCTAAAATTGAAATTGAGAAAATCACCTAAAACGTTTTGGTTCATAATTGATCACACTATGCATAATTTAACTTACCCTAATTCAATTTACTTTGTTTGGGTATCCCAATTTAGTTGATTTTAAATAAAGACATAAATAAAATGAAACAGTAATTT
The DNA here is from genome assembly GCA_033557515.1 of Diorygopyx duplodentatus. Lineage (NCBI taxonomy): Eukaryota > Metazoa > Arthropoda > Insecta > Coleoptera > Scarabaeidae > Diorygopyx > Diorygopyx duplodentatus. Next base: position 3,013 of record JAWQRJ010005090.1, read on the forward strand.
AGTACATAACGTACTATGTTACAATACAGGAATGGAAAAGCAGATAATTTCACCGAAAGTTGCCGCGGAAGAAGACCACCGAAACAAAACAGAAGAAACTTGTCGAATGAAACTTGAACGTTTAACAATGTAAGTAGTTTTAAGCTACTTAAGACTAAACGGCTTAGTTTTAAGCCATTTAGTTTAAGAAACTTATGTCAGACGATAGTATTCAAAGCAATTTGGTACATTTTTTTTGATCAATTGTCGAAATTGATAATACTTTTTTAATAAAAAATATAAAATCGAAACTGGTCGGCAAAGCGCAATCTTAAGTTAGTTCTGGAAAGTTAAAATCTTGGGCCGGCATAAAATCGTAAAAATGAAAATACTTGTTAATTTGGTAACGAATTACAGATTTATTAAATTCATTACTAATTAAAATACAAGTCGATACTTGTGAGGAAATTATACTTTTAAAAACAGCAATGTACGCCAATACTGCTTTACAAACTTAAGCGGGGTCTTATGAGACGTAGAAGATTGAGTGAATTGATTAATATAAAAAAACCACACCGTTGGAAGAAGCAATACCACAGGTACTTGAACATAAAAAAAATCAGTTCAGATGTAGAATATCAGCAATATCACAAAATCAGCATAAACCTATAACGCAAATAATTCTCGTACAAATGAAAACTTACTCGTGTAAGAACACCTTTTCCAAATTATAATTTCCACGAAATCAATCCATTCAACAAAACAATCCGTTCAACAAAAACCACCATCATTCAAATTCGCAAAATCACCAGGACAATTATTACAGAGAAGCCAACCAAGACAACAACTAACGTCACAAAGATCAAGAAGGAACTGATTCTAGTACTGAAGATGGACATTGCAGTGATATTTCATCGTGTCATGAATTATATTCTTATGGGATTAACATATGACACGTTTATCTTGAGGATGTGATAATATATTCTTCATCTTTAAAAGGACAGAAATTAAGAAAAGTTTTTGGAATCTAATTTGAAAATATCCTTATCAAATGTGAATTTTTATGCAAGGAAGTTGGATATCTTCTTGGACATATAATAACACCTGAAGGAATCAAGCCATATCCAGAAAAACAATTGAAGCAACCTAAAACAGTTACAAAATAATCAACAGAAAATATGAAAAATGTTATGGAGAGTGAACTACACTTGAAAACACTACCACCTATTGTGAAAAGACTGTGAAGATATTGATGAAAAATCAATTGTTTATAAGTTCAGAAAAACCTTGTCGTGAAATGAGTAAAGATATCTACCTATGTGATCATACTTTAGAGCATTGCATTAATGATGGTTCCTTTTTTGAAATCCATATATTAACGGTAGACAATTCGAAAAATTATGTCTACGAATTATTTCATATGGACGATGTTGAGTAAAATAAATTGAATCAAAAATTGATTATCAGTGCAAAATAAAATGAAGTTATTCAAAAATGTAATCAAGGGAAAGACGTAATCATGATGAAAGGAGCTTATTTAATTCGAGACTTAAATAATTATGAATTTGCAAATTTGTGAATTGTGACTGAGTAACAAGGTTTTCGGTGTAGTTCTCAAAAGTTCCCAAAGACAGTATTGTATTATTTTACCAATGATACAGATGACAGGTACAGTGCGAATGTAACCTGTCATCTTGTCCTCCTTTTTTACTAATCTTCCTGTATCAATGCAAGTTTTGTCAACTTATTGATAATTTAATTAAATCCGTAATTATTTAATCATACTAACTAACCTCAAAGATCATTTCAAACGTAAAAATAGAAGCAGCTTGTTTTAGTGTATTAACCCTACACACTGTTAATCCTATGCTACATCAGAGCGGATAATTGCACAAATGTATAATAACATAAATTTCGCGCCGTAAACCTCGCGAACGAGGCTGGTAACGATCTTGGTGAAACTGGTCAATTCCTGATGGCTTGTCCGTCTTCATCATTAAACTACTTACATTAGTAGCTCTCGTACGGGAACTGGTTCTATCATTAATGGCCCGATGGACCGACGCGCCGCTCAAGCATTTTTCAGAAGAACCAGACGTTCCTGGTATAATACAGTGACCGAGAAATTTTCTGCTGACGTTCCGACCAGTCTGGGTCTGTTGAACGACTTTTCCTCGTGCGATTATTGCAGGAGGATGATAATAAAAACAATCTCGTTTGTGATTAATTTCAGTGCATAATATTTACAACCTTATGAGGAGGTGAAGGAGAGAAAGTTTTTTTGGTAAAACTGCAGTTCTATAATTAATTAGTTTGCGGATTTTTGATAAGAGAATGTCCGATTCCGCACAAGCTGATGTTCTCGATATTAATATTTACATTTATTTAGTCATGGTCGTATAGTTTCATGTTTCTAGCAGTATGCTAGTAAATTAATATGTTTTCATTTAGATCGGACTATTGTCACAGCTCTGATCGACAGTTAGGAGTATTTCGCGGTTCAATCTCGTTTTATTGTTTAATTTTTAAAGAAAAGTGGTGCAGTAGATTCGAGTTGTTTGTAGGGATGGCGGTGGAGTAAAAAAATGTAATCACTGCCGTAATTAAATAGTTTCTTTACTATTCCCAGTACTAAATGTTATACAAGCTGTTTGAAGTTAAACGTTCACTGTTGCTAATGTTTGCTACGACATCGTTAAATGAGTATTTTCATATATTTGCGTGGAATAATATAGCGAAAAAAAAATTTGATTCAATTTCTTTAAAAATTACAGATAAAAGGCTAAATGTAAATAACTACAACATCACGCAGTGTTTCCTAATCGAAAAGCGAAAATCATGAAGTAGAAGAGGAATGACTGAAGTGGAAGAGGAAGATCAAATCAATTATTCCGACGAAAATAGATGCAAATGGATCAAATAAGTATAGAAAGAAGTACTATTCCTAACATCAATAATATATTGGACAAGCTAGAACGAGCATGTTTTTAATTTTTAATTTTTTTTAATTCAGTTTGCATCGTTATTTCAACGGTGATGGAATGTTTGCATACTGACGTATGGACGTCGGATACATGACGTAATTTAAAAATAAACAAAATTACGTTTCTGGATGTTTATTTTGATACAAACAAATTTTTGATTTCGCCGAACCAATGCGGGCTGGTAGCTAATTCGCATCGCAAGCATAACCGAAATTTGCATGATCGTAATTCTATGTATAATTAAATGGAAATATTCAAATCCATTCGGTTCGTCCGATGCCCCCGAAATGTGCAGTTACATTGAGTTGATGCTTGCCTTTTATCGATTATTTCAGTCACATTACACGTCAAAAATCACTGATTTTCAAACGCTCAAAAGGGATGTGATTTAAAAAATGATTTTAATGATTCTATTTTTGTTAGCTATTCTATGTTTCAATATCTACTATTAACAATTCTTATTAACATCTTTCTGAAGAGAAGACATGCCAAGAAACTGAACAAAACAACGTATAATGGAAACTTGCCTTTTGTTTTTGAAATACTTCAAGTACACGAAATATTATAATATTGTACTGATATCAATGACCCTTCATGCTCAAAGTACGCTCTTTTTACTCCAGATTTATATTTAAACACACTTATATGGTTAAATATTCTAAAATCGATTACTTTACTTGCTATAACTGGTAATTTATTTTTAAATTTGAGACTTTTCTCTTGCTACCTTTTCATTCACTGTACATACTCATTAACCTAAAACTACCTAGCAATAGCTTAAAACTGTATTTTTATGTTATTTATAAAGATTGACGTTTAGACACATACATAAAAATAAAATGAATTCAAAAAATAAACACACTTTTATTTATTGCTCAAATTAAAAATAAATTATACACCTATAAAATGGGTTGTAAAAAGAGCGCAGTATAAGATAACCGGTGTAAGATAACGGTACACAGAGCTTTCCCTGTGTACTAGGTGTATATAAAAATTGATTAAATTAAGGTTTTTAGTCACATTTTGTTTTTTCATTCTAAAACAATCAACTATGAAGCCATCATTTTGATCTCTTTTTAACTATTGCTTTGATATCTATTATTATTAATTTTTATTAACGTATTTTTGTACATTTAGTTCCTGCATTTTTATCATTTTATATTCGTGTCATGTGGTATGGAATTAATTTTGCTTTCTTCTTCTAAAACAATCAACTACGAAGCCATCATTTTGATCACTTTTTTCACTATTGCTTTAATATCTATTATTATTAATTTTTATTGACGTGTTTTTGTACATTTAGTTCCTGCATTTTTATTATTTTATATTCGTGTCATGTGGTATGGAATTAATTTTGTTTTGTCATTTTATTAGTTTATCTAAATGTTGGCAAATATTTTAACGTGACTTGCTTAATAGATTTTTAACTAACTTACCGATACTCTAACTTTTAACGCTTATATAATCACATACGAAAGACGGCTTGCTGTAATTGAACATGTAGTTTAAATCTAATCTAAACGTTTTCAACTTTCGCAGTATTAGAATTTTAGGATATACAATTTGTTAACAGATTTTACCCGCACCGTATACTTAACGTTAAAAATTATGGACATAATTGAAAATTGCTGGCCTTAATTCACAAATATATTTAGCCGCACCCCACAATTTATTATTGTGTTCTTTGTTAACCATCGTATTTTAATTTTTATTAACGTGTTTTTAAAGATAGACATGCGAAACATCTGACTAAAACAATTGTTTTTTTAATAAGTGACGATAAAAAAAAATATTTCTAGATTAGCAAAAATTCAATCAAACTTTATTTTAGGTTCAATTTCTGTCTCGAGTTAATTGAGCACCTGCAAATTTTATCATTTTATATTTATAACACTGGCGAATATTTAAAGTTAAACATATCTTTGATTCCACTATTTTTTTTCCTAATAAAAAGTGTTATTTATGTATTACTCCCATTATTGTTAAATACCTGGTCCATCGATTTGCTGAGTTTCCCAAATACTGTCTAGTTAATTTAAAATTATTTACCTATCCGGCTTTTGTATTCTTTAAGCAAAGTTTACTTCAAGTTCTCTCGATTTTGAATTTGACGCGGACATAAAACGGCGGCCAATTGCAGTGTTTTATGCATCTAGAGACTTTAATGCCTGAATACTCTGACTTTTCGCTCGGGTCCTGTCACCTTCACAGATTGCTGCCAGCGCTAACACAGTGCAGATGGGTGCGAATTAATCCAGATACCACAGCAAAAACTGCGAAAACTGAACATGGATACACAAATACAAGTCTAGTTACTTTCAGATCATTCTTGTTACTTTTTTTGTAACCAGCGGTAAGCACACTTTCTTTCAATTGTTTCGGTCACATTACACGTCAAAAATGACCGATTTTAAAACGCTCAAAAGCGATATAAAATGATTTTAGTGAAAGTCGAGACATATCTCAATCGATTCCGGGCACCGGATTATTGAAATCCTGCAAATATCGGCCTGCAACATAAAGCCGTCCTCCCGGTCTGAGGAATACATGCATACCCACATACATCCACATATACATACATACAAGATTAGCGCGTTTAAGTAATCTAAAGTAAGGTTTTCACATGTAAGGCTTATCTACGTGTGGTATTTTTGTAAATTAAGTGTCTAAATCAGTTACAAAAAAACTATAATTGTATGAAGCGCACGGCTGGAATAATTGTATTCCAGCCGTGATGTTCTTTAGCTCGCATCATCCAATTCCATCATCCTCAATCACCTTGACACGTTTTCATCTCTACGTGAAAGGCGCAAATTGCAATCACCCACTTGTCATCTACGGAATGAAGATATAAAGCGCCAGTGGGCAGCCTGGCAATTCCAAGAGATAGACCAGGAGGAAGTTCCCTCTGTCGCAGCGTATATCACGGGGCGGGATGCTAATATTTGCGGCCGTCGCCTGACCGTACGCCCGCGGGGCTCCACCTCGCCGGAGGACCGGACCGGACCGCAGCGCCGAAGACACCTCCGACGACGAAGAAGCGGCGGAGACAGCTGACGCAGATCATCGACCCCTTCTACCGATACAGTAAACCATGGAACTGGAGGCGAGAGCCGCACACGGTTAATCAGTACTCGTGCAGCCGACGTTTCGACTGGTCGCGAACCTCCGCAGGAAACCGCACCGAGAAGAGATCGCGCGATCGACGACAGGAGAGTGGAGGTTAGAGATTTGAGTGTTCTCGCCGAGTGACGGCACCGCAATGTTCCCCCTAGTCGTTTTCGCGTTGTTGTGGTTCGAAGCCGCAGCCGCAAATAATACAGGCAAGTAAATAGTTAGTATTGAATTAGGAGGCGGATGGCCGCCGCCGTGTAGTTTTGTACGCGCGTACGTGAATTGTCGGCATTATCAAGATCGTGTAAATACCTTTCGTAAGTGGCCAAGGAGTAATTAACAACTCATTTATTCTGCGAGGATGATTTATTGTCCATACATAAATATTGAAAATAATTCATTAGTCAGTCGTTTAGTAAACACCAGTTAATCGCCCACTCTTACAGAAGATTTAGGGGCACTTTATATGCCCCTCGTCAACATTAAGGGCGCTTTACAGGATAGGGTGTACAGGATTTCAAATTTAGATATGATGTACCTTGAAGGGTTGAAAAGATCCTCTTTGCACATTTTCGGATGGCCCTATGTCCAAATCAACAATTCAGGAGAATGGACTGAGATTGTATTATCTGATCTTTTATTATATGTTCTTTAAACCTTAGGAATACGTACGCAAACTATGAGCATGCAATTTTGGGATACCTTAGATAAGAACCCAATAAACGAAAATCATAGCAAAATCACGTACTTTGTTTCCCCATTTATTACTCCTATCTGGAAGTCCAGCTAGCAGGTAATGGCTAAATATCCGGGTTTTCGGAGTAAATAGCCGCCAGCTGGATTTTAAAAGTTGGACGTTACTACCAAAACTTGTTAAAAATTACCGGTGGTAATTTTTTAGTACTCAGTTCTCACGACGGGCAATGTACGGTCTATCATTAAAAGTAATGTGGCAATAACCGATATAGTTATAAACTGGTACGGTTCGTAAACCAACATAATTTCGGGAGCTTGAACGTTGAAGGACCATGGAAAATAAACTTTTACGGCTGTTCTTGGAAATACTATAATTGGTGTTATTTCTATTACAGAACATCCCAGCGACGAGTTGTAGTACTTTGATCTCGAAATACACCATTAATCCTCTAATCACTGGGAATTACCAAGAGTTGCTTGGTAATTTACTGATTACAGAGATTATTTATCCATACGGAGCCTTCGCGAGTTATAACTTATCTGTAAAACCTTGTACACACTTGTATACAAAGTTGAGCGATTCTTGTATATGGACAATGTCTCCATACAATCGGGCGATAGTATATATACAATCGAGAGACAAATTCATGTCTATAGACAAGGTTCTGATACAAAATCGCAGAACTTTTGTCTCCCGTTTGAAATGGGAGACATGAGACAATTGTCCTCTG
>JAWQRJ010005091.1:0-10515 GCA_033557515.1 Diorygopyx duplodentatus
AGAAGAAAAGCAGCTAAATTGAGATGGATTTTTATTCATTAAAACTGATATCACATCATTTAAATACTTCGATAAATACGATACTGGCGAAGAAAGAAATATCAAAGGAGACAAGAAATATCATGGTTCAAGTTTACAAAAAGATAGTAATCCCAGTGCTGTTATATGGATAAATAAGCAAGAAACGAAGAAACAAAGAAGCCAAATAATCACAATGGAAATGTGGTATCTAAGGAAGATCGAAAGAAAAGCAATAATGGATAATCCAACCCATAGAAAATCTAACTGAAGAAAGTCAGTTAAGATGGCTTGGGAATATACAAAAAGTCTGAGAAGATAGGACTACAAAAAAAGTTTATGAAGCAAGAATCAACAAGAAAAAGAAGGACGAAGAAGACCAAGAAAACCGTGGGTAGAGGAAGCGGAAAAAGCCATATAGAGGCTTCCTGCTATTTGATATAACAAAGGGAAGAATACAAGATAGAGAGGGATGGAGAGAAGTACAAAGGAAGAAACCGACAGCACAGATGACAGCATCCCCGCCTTTGCTTATAAAGTTTGCGACAAACTTTGTAATTTTCCTTTCTAAGCTTTCCCCCTATTCATTCTGTGGACTTATATAAGAAAAGTGCTTATAATAAATATTCGTTTAATCCATGTTTACCTTGACAAGAATTTTGTAAAGGACGCGTCACTTCATTGTATGTTTAACAGTAACTAGATTTTACACATTCACAAGAATTATTTATTGCAATGACTTAGTACGGATTAAGTTTAACAGATTTACATTGAAAGTAGCTCTTGTTAATTTACTAAAACCATAAAGTGAAGTTTGCAATGACAGTGTAATATTTCTTTTCTTTTTTCAAAAATAAACGTAGATTTTCATTCATAATAGAAGACTAATATTTTATTTCTATATCAATAGTTTATATAGTAGATGTAAGCTGGACAATAATGACTGTTTTATATTGTCTGAGAAAATTAAAAATAGAAACACAACTAAAAATACTTTAGTTGAAGATGGATTGCTTTGAAATTTTCACAATGGCCGATCTAATATGGCAGATTAAAACATGCCATGCAGAAAACATGAAAAAGACATTTATAAGACATTACTACCTCATATATTAATAAGGATAATATGTTAACAATACACTGCACCAATAAATTAGCGGAAAGCTAAAAGAAACAGTTGAAAGGAAACAGTAGAAAAGCTTTTTGCAGTGTTAAAGAAAGATAACCTACCACAATGACTGATTTTCGTTTAGCTATACTTATACAGAAGTTCAAAGGTTTCCATTCCCTGTCTCTAATAAATATACGTTAATGTAAAACTATAATGATTTTTATATTTTTGTATTAAAAGCGGGATCTCCTATTTTTTCTATCTGTGGTTCGCATATTGAATCTTCGTTTGTAATTACTTTCATTAGAATTAAAATGCGTAAACTTGATGTGCTAATAATTAAATAAAATAGTTAAGATATTTTTTTCAAAATACAAGGCCTTTAAGGGTTTTAAATGGAACAGCCTGTATATTTTGGAATATTTGGATTCCCCAGAAAAAATAACGTGAAGGTTGTATTTGATTCGAAGTGATTTAGCTTTAAAAACAAAAATCTTACCTGCTTTTTTGACATTTTGCTGTATTCACATATTTTCTTATATGCTCCACTTTCTACAGAATACCATATTAATCATTATTAGTTCAAACACTGTACAGGCTGATTCGTTTTGCGTAGATGATATTTTCTCACGTGTTTTAAATGGAGCACCCTGTATATTATTTCATATTCGGCTTCCTCACAAAATAAAATATAATTATAACATAACAACGTCAATTTAAATATCATTATTCAAGAATTCCATCACGTGTTCTTTAGAAAAGAAAATGAAATTAAAAAAATAATACAAAATCACAAATAAGTATGAATTAAATGTTTTCCTTGTTAAATACACATTCGAGGACGTGTTGAACCTTTAAGATACATTTCGCAATATGTATGTTTATCGTAATCGACCAGAAAGACTTAGTATTCTGTTCTTCAAGTCACCAATATCATCAGGTGCACTATTGTACACTTCCTGTCTGACATGTCATCACATCCTGATAATAATGCGCAGGTGCACCATCCCGTTTCAAGTACACGTCCATTCTCGTCAAAAGATTAACATTAACAAATCAAAAGATTAACATTGGTAAGTAATAAGGGAAGGATGATTCTAATAAGTCGTTTGATCGATTTGTCGAACCCATTGACGATTTTCCGTAACGGTGGCTTCATCACTAACTAAAACTAACGATTGTACAAGTAGTTAACAGTTAATTCATTAATTAAATTGCAAAATTCCATCCTTGCTCGAAAATCGCCATCACTCAAAGCCTGATGTGTTTTCATATGATATGAATCAAGTTTGTGACGCTTTAAAATTCTTTTTATTGATGTTTGTGAAATTTCGGTTACCACGTGAATTTCTTTAATGCTGGTATGCTTGTTTTCCTTTATATTTAATAGTACGGAGAGCTCATTTTATTCGTTGGTTACAGGATTATTTGAATTCACTTTTTTAGAATAACCAACATTCGGAATCTCTCTTATCAGAGTCTCTCGCGTCAAACCTCCCTTGTATTTAAATGCTTCCGGCCTAGGTTTCCGTAGATTAGGATAAGGTCGGGTTTAAATATTTACTAGTTAATAAGCAATTCTTTTCAATTCCTCCCAAAATGTATACCATATTAATGGGGCTGTCGTCAACCTTAATTATTGTGATCATTAGGAACATAACACGTTATTATACAGAAGTGTTCGAACTCATTGCTTTTGTTTTTCAAAAACACAAAAGAATTGATTATTTACCTACTTGTTGGCTTTTAGGTGATCGCCGTGTCAGTGAAAAACTCATCTCGAAATCTGTGTATCTTCCAAAGATACACAGATGGAAAATAATGAAAAAGAGATAATATAGTCATAATAGCACACGAATAAGGCTGTATAGTTTGCTTCCGCATTGAAGAAATCCATTCCCTTAGATAAACAGCGATATAAACAGAGGTATCAGATACTGGGGGGAAATCCCCACAATATTGTATAGTAGTAAAGTATGAAAACTAACAGGAAAAAGTATGTTTATTACTGAACCTTTTAAGTTTACTATTATTTATATTAGGTCGTCTTTTCTGGCGCAGGAAATTCTTTAAAATCTAGGTCTATTTATGAGTTAGTTCTGATGATGCCGTCTGTAATGAGCGGCGAAACGTCAACGGAGAGTTTCTTCATCGACGCAGAAATCACCGGAAAGCCAAAAAGTAGGTCTATTTATGATTTAGGCAAACGGCTATGAGATACCTCTTTCGTCCTGGAATTTATAACTAAAAGGTAAAAAACAACTAAAAAGTTGTTGAAACGTGGTGATCAGTAAATGAGTGGATTTCGCTTTAATATCTGTAGAGTATTATTATTTAAATGATCTGTTTTTAATATTTATTTTCCCTTTTTGTTACTAATGCAATAAAGATAAGTAAGAAAGTATATACTTAATATGTTTCTAAAAATACATTCCCAAACCTGGAAACAAAAATATTTTTACTGTGTACTGTTCTTTTCGCCGGTCAGGTATATGCTTTAAAACCCAAAGCGACCACAAAAAGAGAAAACAAATCGTTTATGAGGGTTGCCCAGTTCTAATTCCTGGAACTGATTCTAACGACAGCGATGTATTGTGCGAGAGAGACAAGTAGATAGTTGAAGGTCGGCGCGAGCGGACACATCCCCTTAATAACCCCTAAACTATTTTTAATTGTTTTAAGGAAATTTTTTAATTGTTATTTTTGGGGAATTCAAATATGATATAATATATAGGGTGTTCCATTTAAAAAAACGTGAGAAAATATCGTATACAAAAAACGAACCACAGTGTTTGAACTACTAGAGATTAGTATGGTATTCTGTAGAAAGTAGGGCATATCAGAAAATTTGTGAATAAAACAAAACGTCTTCATTTGTTTTCATAAATATTTCACGGCCACGTGAAGCAGCTAAGATTTTTTGCTTTTAAAGCTAAATAATCTTTAAACTATTTATATTAGATCACTAAATACCTGATAACTATTACACTATTTTTTTCTGGGGAATCCAAATGTGCCAAAATATACAGAGTGTTCCATTTAAAAAAAACAGCAACTTTGGTGTGGTACTCTTTTTGTGCATACCTGTAAAACCCAAAATAATTTTATTTTGTGCACACTTTTGTCCTCTACATGATCAGATAAATTTGCATTGCCCAGCTTCAATCTTCCGCCTTTAGACTGATGGCGGACCCTCTATACGTGTATATCTGTTAAACATCGTTTAATATTATAAATACGTTTTTACTTTAATTTATTGGTGCTTCTAGTTTTAACACTTATCTTTACAATTTTATAATTCAACGATAAACTTGGTTAATAGTACTAACATTGGTGTACAGTAGTTCTATTTTCCCAAATGCTTAATAAACCATAGCAGGATTAGTTTTTATTGGAAGAGTTATTACGAACTTATCCAAGTTGTAATGAAACAAGATTAATGTTCTAGAACAACTTTTTATTCCACTTACACGTGTTTCGATGGATACCTATCATTTTCAAAGGGTAAATGACAATAATAACCAAGTTGTCATGGTGTTGGAAACCAGTCGTCTCCTAGGTGGGTTTCAGACTTCTTGATCTTCATCCAGTACACTCAGCAATAGAGAATTTAAAGATCAATCTGTTAGTTTTTAGAGGTACTGTTTGTACATTTCGAAAGTTCTATTTTGAATGTTTAATTTTTATTGTTCGTCAAAATTGAAAAAATGAAAAAGTGTATACTATTTTCTCTGGTTCATCTTCCATTTACATTATTTGTTACAAATTAACAAATTGTTACAAAAGTAACAATTCCCCTTCAGGGATATTATAGTACAATTGATGGGTTGGTAACACTTAATAGTGAGTTGATGTCACTCCACAGCGTTCGTTGCGTTTGATTGACAGGTGACTGTGTTTGTTATCGTCAACGGTTGAGATTTTGTCAACAGTTGACAATAACAGAGAACAAAATTTTACATTTTGTGTGAATCTTACACTACATGTAAGAGTGGAGCTAATTCCAGCATCAAAAAGCGTGCGAGAATAATGTCATTCCACTGCTGAAACAGAAACATTATTCTACGGCGTCATATGATGGCGTTTATGATTTAATCAGGCGTTTGGAGTAATTTCACTTGTCTGTATATGTCTGTAAAAGAGGTGAAATTGGATTTCTCATCGACAAATCATGTTTTTGCAAATGAATTTTATTATTGCATTGCGAAATAAGTTTCACTGACTAAAAATCAAATAAATAAATTAATTCTAATCTTTTTATTAACTCTATGTTGTAATTAATCAAAATGTTAGGAGTATGTAATATTGAAATACATTCTTGTGGAGATATTTTTGAAAACATATTTGTAACATCAAAGTTAACTAGTATACAGGTTGGTGCTAAGTGTATGTTTACTAGATAATTTACAAATTTTTCTAAAAGAGTTTTTAAGAGAGTACTTCGGTTTGCATTGGATTGATTACACTGGTAAACAAAATCGCACTTTTTTTCTGTTGCAGGAAGTTTTTCAACTGTTTTTTACTGATTTGGCGTTGCTGATTTCGAATCTACCCTAACATTTTATATAGCTGTTCTGGTTTTTGGGATATAGCTGCGCCCTAGAAATTCACTTCTTGGTCGACAAATTGTTATGAACGGTGTAATAATTAACCAGATTCAATCAATCTATCGCGATGTCGTCATCAAAAAGAACTTGTGAAATAAACCTAACAGTTTTTGTTTTATTTGTGGCGAATATATGTTTAAAGAATGTCGATTGATTGTGTCGGACTTTGTAAAACAAGCCTACGTGGTCTACTTTGGGAAGCCAATAGAACCAAATACCAAGCCCTGGATTCCCCAAATTTGGTTTGTATTTTTGGTGGACCCATACACGTGTAATAATTTTTCTATGTAAATTAATTCACAAATATAAACAAATAGTACCGCTAATGAATAAACAGATTGCACTTATAAATCTTCCGTTGCTGCATGTACTGGACTAAGATCAAGAAGTCTGAAGCACTCCCAGGAGATGACTGGCTTCCAACACAATGACAACTTGCTCATTGTTATCAACTACCCTTTGAAAATGATGAAAATGCAGGGCTATAAGCTTTAAAAGCATTTTTAGACAGGGTCCGACACGATGAGCGTTCATTAGAAAGATATAGAGAATCAGGTAAATTAGAACATTGAAAGATTGTGATTATTGGTTTTGGAAAAATCTTATTATTTCTATACATTTTTGAATTCTTCTAAACAAATGATATTAACCTTCTGTAGAATACCCTATACCTAAAATGCTTTGTTATTGGGATAAATCAGTTTAAAGGAAATGTATCCGTATAAGTAGTAGTATTAATAATTCCAAATCTAAAGTGCTTTGAAACAGCCAACTCAATGTTAGTCTATTTGACAGTTAGAGTCACTCTGTGGCATTATTGTTATTAAAATAAGGTAGTTTTGTTGTAAAATGTCGCGATTAGGATTCTCTAATGAGGATTTCTTAAATTTACTAATCATTTATGGAGAATGTAACAGAATAATTGAAACAACGTGTCGTGTATATTCTGAAAAATATCCAGATCGTCCAAATCCAACCAAAGGCATATTGCTTAGGCTTCTAAGAAATTGCAAGGAATATGGTTCCTTTTTGCCAAAAGTTTCAAAAAACAAGCCATTACTTGATGACGAGGTACACAAATTTTGGTCTTGGCATACTTTATTGCATATCGCAATAATTCACTTAAAGAGGCCGAATTCTTTTAAATCGCTTTAAATTTAGAATTATTAATTAAAATTGCTTATTTTGATACATTTTCTTTAAACTAATTTATCCCAATAATAAAACATTTTAGATATAGGATGTTCTACAGAAAGTGCAATCATTTGTTTAGAAGAATTAAAAAATGTATAGAAATAATGTTTTCATTTAAAAAAATTACTTTTGCTATTTTTTTAACGTCGTATTTAAATAAACATTTTGAACACCCTGTAAAATACTTCAAAAAATTCAACAAACTTTCCAATAAAGGTTTGCCATCACATTAACGTGGCCAAATAAATTTCCTTTATTTACAGTAATTATTGTTTAACACGTCATTTAAAAGAGCAATACTAAGTAACTATCATTTTTTTTTGTTACAACTCACATCTCAAGAATTTTTAATATTCAGTATAGGAAATGTAACACAAAGTTGCTTTAAATTTTAACATAGTATTCAAAAATGCAATAAAATACAGGGTGTTCCATTAGAAATAAGCAAGTTGTGTGCCACTTCTGGTATAACTGGAAGTGATCAAAAGTTGAAAAGTTTTTGGTACTGCCGTACCCAAAAACCAATAATCCCAAACTTTCAATGTTCGAATTTACCTGATTCTCCATATCATTCTAATGAACGCTCATCGTGCCGGACCCTGTAGTATTAAAATTTATCCCACTTACCCACATTTAACCCTACACTCAAATCAAATACTCAACTAAATCCGTTTGAAATAAGCCTTTCCTTTTAATGGATAAGGAGTGGAACATGTTAAAGTTGATATTAATATCTGTGTTTTTATAATAATTTTTATTAAAATATGTTATCTGTTTTGCTTTTATTTAATATTTACGAGCACTACTTTATATTTACAAGCTCGATTCACATCTACGCGCTATCGTCAAACCGCGGCTCACACATACAGCATCGTTCCTTACGTGTGCGTCCAATGCATCGTACCTGGCTGCGACCAGACAGTAGCGACATCTAACTTAAAGCTCCCCAATAATTTGTTACCCCTGAGTATGTTCCGAGACTGCAACACCTGTTTGCGACAAAAGAAACGGTAACAGGAAAAGAAAACAGTGATAACGGCACGATGCAGAAAATATACTAGTCATAGAGAGGCCCAGTGCAGTCAGTAATCGCTTGCTCTAAAAAGAAATCGTAAGAAAATCGAAAAAACCACGTGTGCCCTGTTTGATCAAAGCCCTATGTCGTCAAAAACAGTGATGGCTGGACCGCCCTACGTACAAAATACAACTCTATACACCGCTGTGATGTCACGATCGTAATAGTTGCAGCTGCTGGATGCGCGGTTTATAAACGAACGGTCGGTCCAGCCGTGTTTAGACCGTCGAGGAACTTTGCTCATTGAGATCTTCTCGTTTCCCCGGGTTATATGGTTTGGCGTAAACGTGACGTGAAACGAGAAAATCGCTGCGGGACAAAAAGTTAAAAAGTTTCCTAACTACCGGGTGCATCGTAAACGGTCTTAAGGTCGATTTTGAAGGTCCCCACGATGGTACCCGTGCGGAGAATTTTCCTGGAATGTAATACCTAAAACAGGTCCTTTGATGTCACTTGCTTGCTGAAGGGAGGTTTTCGTGGACGAACATCCTTTCTGGCAAATTAAACTATGCTTGACTGTAATTTGTGCAAAGTATTTTAAAAAGGAGACCGGATTTATAATTTAAAACTGGTGCATAAAGATTATATATAATGTTTAAAAAAAGGCACCTTTGAAAGGGCTTTCTATTGTTAATTGGGACTGTAATTTTTACTTCAATAAGCTATCTAATCAATTCCAAGTTATTTCTTAATGGGGTCACAGGTATGAACTTCCCAGCTTTACTAAGTTTAGGGAAATTGCAGTAGAATTAGGGAAATCATACGATTGGGGAAAATGGCGATCTTAAGGGAAAAGGAAATTTAAACTTAAATTAGGGAAACTGTTTCTAAATTCATCACTATACCGCAGTGGTTTTAGGCGAACGACTCACAACTTTCCCCACTACGTACCATCTGTTATCTCGGTTGATATTGATTTTTTATAATTTCTAATTAATTCTATTAATTAGAATTATTTATTTATTCTATTAATCCTGCTTTAAAAAGCGTTCTAGAAAAATACACAAATAGTCCAAATGTTATTCCAAAGTGGGGTGCTTAGTGATCTGTACTGTTCTTTTGCGAAAACCGTACGATACACGAACCGTTCGTCAATAGAACACTTCTCCGCTTCGTCGAGTTTGTGTACACGAACACAAACGACAAACAGCTCAGTACGCTAGCATTGCGAAAAGCACAAAGGCAATAGCGTACATCTAAGTACACAGACTTTTCTCGCTTCGTAGACCATTTTGTGAGCGAACGCAAATCGTATACTAACGAAATACACTCAAAGAACGCTACGATTAATGTTGTTTTGTTTTTCACGTGAAACAGTTGTCTTTTAAAAGAAATAAAAACGCCTCGACCAGAAAATAATATTTTACACGATTTATTCGACGAAAACGATGCAAATAAAATTATGTGCAACAGAGGAACTTAGAAAGACATTAAAAATCCGTACATTATTAGCATATGCTTGTTCAATTAGATAAATGTTGCAATGTCCCAAATGTTTAGAATAAAGGATTCCGTCTCCAAATCGAAGGTGTTTTCTTTAATATTCTCGTTAAGTGTAAATCTGCAGTATATTAAGAAAAAATGCATACATATTAAAACGCTGACAATAGAAGAACTTAAATCTAGTCACACAAGTGACTAGATTTAGAATCACTTATTCTAGAAGTTTTAAAAGAATACGCAATTGATATAAATCAAATTTTGATTTATGAAAGAATGACAACAGACAATGGAGCCAATGTGCTTAAAGCAGTGAAAGATTTAAATGCATAATTAAAACATGCTTTGGGAGAGGAAGCCGTCGATAATACTTTGGAAGAGGAATGTGTCGTCAATAGTAGTTCGACTGAAGACAGGATGGAGCCCAGCAGATCAAATTTTTCATCTTACAGTATCACTAGCGTTCGGTATGGTGCACGTACATTTACAACTTTGTGTATATGACGTTTTCAAAACAAAAATTAAAGAAAAATAGTGAACTGCAGTCCGTTGTAAAAAAACTAAGAGGTCAAACCTACTTGAATATTTTCAAAAATGGACGCTATAAAAAACCCATAATAGATTGTGTTGCAAGATGGAACTCTACTTTCGACATGCTTGGAAGGTTGCTGGAAATGAAGGATGTAATAGACCGATTAAGCTTGGAAAGTTCAAATTTATATCTAAGTACTGACGTATGGAACTTTGTGAATGAATCTCTAAAAACATTTAAACCCCTTTACTAAAACTTCTAAATAAACGGAATTCAATAAAATTAACATATTCGTTTCACAAGAAAAGCAATTACGCAGCAAAATGCAGCTTTTCGTCATTTGTCTTTTTTGTCGTGATAGCAATTAGTTTTAGCTCATTTTAAATTTAGTCTTTAAAGTGCACTTGCACTAAAAAATAGATTTTTTTGATATTAAATGATAACGACTTGAGTTTTAAAGAAGGTGCAGTATTTCACGGATATAATCGCCGTTATATATCGGGTTAGCAACAAATAAGTTGCTAACCCGATATATAAC
>JAWQRJ010005092.1:0-10513 GCA_033557515.1 Diorygopyx duplodentatus
GTTCTTGATAGCTGCTTCAATTTCTATTGTCAACTTTGGAAGGTTGATTTCTTTGTACGGAGCATATTTATGTCTTTTTTGAAGAAGCGTTTCTTCTGATTTCGTTAGTTTCAGGAATGAAAAATTAGTAAAACGGGCGTGAAATTTGTGTGAATTTTTATACAGTGTATTTGGGATTTGTTTTGATTTTAATAATTCTATTTTGTTAGTTATTTTATGAAGTGTGATTTTATTGATGAATTTAGCTTTTGAAATGTATTCGTCAAGTATCAGAAACTGGAATTTTATGTTTAAATCTGAATAAAGGTTGTATAATGTTATGTTGTAATTATTAACTTTTTGTATTGTTTTCTAATTTCTGTTTTCATAGATTATTGTTTTAATTGGAATACTTTATTTCTGTCGATTTGTATACAAAATTTAAAATTAGCAAAAGTAGAAATTAACTTGAAGTGTAGACTATTTTGGTAAATTTGATTAAATAATAAAATTGATTAAAATTTAAAAATTAAATTTGATAAAATTTTATTTTACTAATTACTTTAATATTGGCTTTTAAATTTTTACTAATCAATCGTATAACAGAAATGACTATTGGAAGTATTTGAACTTTATGGCGTGATAGGCCATAAAGAATCTTATATTCTTTTGCCAAAGGGTTAAATTTATCAATTTTATTTATTTCACGAATTTTGTCATGTATTATTATATCAGGTCTTTTTGGCCTGTATTGGAATTGAGGTAAATACTGTTTTATCACAATAAATTTTGACGTTTCCTTTTTCTAGAACATTCTGAGACTCGTATTTATAGTCTGTTTCGGTTTACTTCGTTAACTTATATTTTTCTACCAATAATTACTGTATTTTGTTGACTGCTATGTTATGTCCATGTAGATATTCAGTGGTCGCTAATTTTGAACAACTATATATCTATATAAGGAAGATCCCACAATTAATTTAGAAATGTACTTCGTGTAATGTTTTGTTGTTATTATTTTATCCTGTATCGCCACTAAACACCCTTCTGTCTCAGAAAATAGGAAACCATCCTTGCAACATGGAACTGAATATTTTTTATCAGATTTATTTAGTTCTTTTACTTACTTCCCATGGATTGATTTTGATTTGTCTTTTCTTGACTTGTAGGTGATTGTGTCAGGATTGTGTTGATTATTGTTTAATTTTAGTGGTGTGCATATGTCACATTCTAAAATTGTTCAGTGTAAGGTTGAAGTATTTGATTTTTTGTGGAAATATTTCCTTGATTATATGATTTGGTTTATCTTGGGGTTTTTTAAACCAATTAGACCTCTCTCCACCCCCCCTCTTTCTGGGCAGATACGATCTTTTATACAAGATTTTGGGCGATACATGTGGAACTTTTATATTTTCTAGATCTGTGGTGCACCATTTGATTATATAGAAACTGAACAGTAACTAACAGTAACTGATAGTTGGAAGAATGATTGAGAGCTTCAAGTTTATTTATTGAATTTAACTCTGTGGCTATGATTTGTTTGGGTGTTTTCCCTAATTTTTCTTTGATTTGGATTTTGATGATTGTATGATTTATTGTCAATTGTTATTTAGGCCTATATAATTTATTTTTGTTTCGTTATCTAAGAGTGTTATAGCGTCTTCTTCAATTGTACCTTTTATTATGTTTAAAACAGAACATTTAGTGTTATATATAACATTTTTCTTGGTTGCGTTTTGTTGTATCCGTTTAATTTTAAATATTCCATGTAAACAAGATGATTTATTTTAAATACTTTTTGCCTTCTTTCTTTATGTTAAACCCATATCCAGATTCTTTGAGGATATTAGTCAATGGGTTATATACATAGACAGAACCAAAGGGCTGATTTTGTCTTCCTGTAAAATTCCACTTTTGATATCTATTGTATTGGATAGAGTAATTTTCTTATTTATATTAATGACTAATTTTATTTTCCAGTCACTCATGAATCTCTCAAGAAGGTTTTATCATTTTATCATGAATTTTGTATATTTCTAATATTTTTTCGGGGCCAGTCATGTGGTACTAAGCTCCTAAGCTTAAGAGTCCTAAGCATTTTGATAGTCTACTTAGGCTAGTGCGTATTCCGTTTTTGGTATTTTGCTTGATTGGTGATGACTGAATCTATTATTAGCACCCAATCTGCCACCTTTCTGCTCCTCTGCCTTTATATTATTCTTTTATCGATATATTCAGCTATCTTATTACAGCTAACTGAAGATATAATTTTGTATAGTGTGTTAAGGTAACTCATAGGTCTGACATTGTTTGGATCTAAGATATTTTTGGATTTTGGTTTCAGATATGTTTCTACCTTTAGATAAATATTCATGTATTTCTTAATCATTGTTTAGCAATTTATTTATTTCGTGTAGTCAGATATTTGTACCAGAAATTTTGTTTTCCGTCTAGACCGATGGCTGTGTTCTTTCTGTATTTGTTTTTTTGCATTTTTATTATATTGTCTTGTTATTTATTATATTGTCTAGTGTTGACCGTAGGTTTTTCCAAGTTGTCCAAGTTTTCTATTGTTTCTATGTTTGGTGCCTCTGTTGTTTTTCTCTGTTGTTCCGTCTATCAGGTATTCCGAGCTCCGTATATTATACGTATACCCATATGTAAATTATAACAATTAGTTTTATTTCTAAAAATGAATATAGATTAAATTCCTGGCCCACCGAGCTTTGCTGGGTGTCTTAGGTACTTTTAATTATTTTGATAGGTATTCTTTGATTCAATTTCTACTGTTAACAATTTTTATGAACGGATTTCTGAAGAAAAACATGCCAAAGATGTGAAGAAAATAATGTTGAATGGGAGCTTCCTTTTCGTTCTTGGGTCATCGATGACCCTTCATGTTCTTTTTACTCCAGGATTATATTTAAAAGCACTGATATGATTAGATGAATTTTTGCTTCCTACAACACCTTCCTACCTTTTCAAATGCCATTTTATAAACTTACCGAGCCATTTCTTAAATATTTTAAAATTGATTACTTTATTTGTCAATTTATGATTAATTTAACACATTAACGTCCCTTTAGATATGCTAATTTAATTTTAAATTTGGAACTTTTCTTTTGCTAAGTTTTCACTCACTACATACTCCTTAAAACTCCTTCTTATCATAAAACAATTGCTTAAAAATTGTATTTTTATGTTATTTATAAATAGTGATATCTAGACACCTACATAAAAATGAAATGTCTGTTTAATGCTAAAATTAACAATAAATTATACACATTTAAAATAGATAAACGGAACAGCGAGTATTTACGGTATATACGGTATATACCTATACCGTTATGTTGTTTCTAAATTAAAAAATAATAAATTAAAAAACTAATTTTTAAAAACAATTTTTGCTTATAAAAAGTATTTGTGGATTTATTCGTAGTAATAAAATTTATGTATTTATTACGCAGTAACTGGAAAATAAATAAAAAAATAAAACCTGTTAAATAAAAAAATTAAATAAAAATCGAAAACGGTTCTTTTAAAAAAAAAGTGTGGGCAGAAGAGCATTCAGAGTATGATCTAGTGATCATACATCTATCTTGAAATTAGGGAATGGCATCGCAGACCTGCGGAAATCCCGAGCTTTATATCATTATGCGCACCCATTATTTTTCTCTCCGGCCACCGCCGGCATTACCGCACCCCCTTAAGATAACCAAGGGTTAATCCACGACCTTAACCGTCGCATTCGGTGCGCTACGAGCTGCGGCCCGAGGAGGAAACTGCAGCAGGATCGTGCGTCCCGCCATTCCAAGCCGGAAATACAGGGTATTAGTTATAGTTAGGGCGAATGTATTGCCCCCGGGGGCAGCAGTCCGCGAACTTCGCCCCCTCTCGCAAGATGCCGCCGCCGTCTTCTTTGTTCCCGCGACTGCGGGGGTGGGTCGCAGTCGTTATGCAAAAGAAGCGACCGGAATACATAAAAAAGAAACGCCGTCGGAAAGTTCACCGGACGGCGAAGGGGGACGGCGGGGGCGCGGGAAGATAAGGGGGAACGGTAGTCCTATAATGTGGGGAAAAGGGTCGCCGGGAGCACGGTAATTGTTCGCTTTTTTCATTGTTGAAAGAAAATTAAGGGCCGGGCATTCTGAGGGCCTAAACGACGGACGCGCGCGGAAGAAACGGGAATGGCCGGGAAGTATAAAACGAAAGAATGGCACTGAAATGGCTTCCTCCCGGGGTATTTTTCAGCTCGGGGAACGGCATGGAATTATTGAGGGAAGTTTCGGTATATTTCAATTTTAGCGTTATTCAAATAGCACGTGGGTGTAAAACGTACCGTCCAAAAAAAGTTTTTGAAAGTTTCTGTTTAATCGCTTCCATGGGTTATTTTTTAATTTTTGAAAATAAGTGTTGCGCCATTTGACATAATTGGATTAAAAGATTGAGATAATTGTAATAAATAAATGTACTTAGAATATGTTTAAAAAATCAACTATGATTCATTTGTTTGAATATTATTATTTTAAAAATAATATTTTTGTATAACCTCTTTGTTTTGGAATTAGTGTTTTTTTTAGGTGCCATGAAAGAATACGCAAGGGTCAAACACCATTTTAATTTGAATCATGCAGCTAAACATACTTTTAAATCATTTCAGGAATTTACTAATCAAGTGATCCATATACTCAAATACTGAAAAGTAGACTTACCGCACTTTGTCCTACTCAAACTTTCCGTAATGCTATTATACGATTTGGCAGTAGCGCTTAGATGATTGTGCGATGATTTGTCGCTCCTATCAGACCCTGCGGCAAAAAACAGAAACGCCAAAATTAAAAATTAACCGCTCAACAAAATACAAAATAAAAATACAAGTACAGATAGCGGGAAATAACAAGATAACAAATGCCGACCCCTAATTGAATACGAAAACTCTGACACCACCCTCCCTTTCCGACTTACCACGTATACACGGACTTCAAATCGTTTTGTTATCAGATTACGCACCCCTTCTGCGAGCTCTTTCCCTCCCTTCCAACATTCTAACTGTCAAATGTACCACTCTAGAGTCTATTAATCAACGACAACAACCGCGCCACCCCCGACTAGCAAACTTAGTATTCTTACCAGACCAGTTAGGGGAGGGCGGGACGACATGAAAATAGTAAAGATATTAAAGCTGTGATAATCCCTGGCATTACGGTGGAAAAACATGTATTAAGCCGTGTCGTTACAAGCTGCGATTTGTTTGTTTTATTTGAGCTTGTCTCCTCGTCGGCATAATAAAGACCAGCAGCAAGTGGATGGTGGCTTAGGGTTGGTCCGACCGTCTTATTACCAGATCACGTGTGCTTATGCATGTATGTATTCATATATTCCTTTGTGGAGCGGATGTCTAGACGGTATGGTGGGCGTAAAACCTTCAGTCTTTTATTTTGCACGGGATATTGAATTTATGTAGCTGCCCATGTAAGATATAATTTATTTCGGATCTACGAAAAGAAAGCGTAATACTAAGCAGTCGATCAAAAATTAATAAAAATAATGTAACACATATGTAACACGTAAAATAATACAATCTTTCTTCAAATCAGAAAAAGTGTCGTGTTATTCACGCTGTCTAAAGAGCAATAAACACAGCTCGCTGCCACTGCAATATTTGAGCAAACAACATGTTAGTTCGTTAACTTTTTAAAAATATTCTTTACTAAAGAGCTTTGAACGATACACTGTAGCTTAAATAAAACATGTCCTAATAGACAATTCTCCTAATAGTAAAGCTTATCGCAATCAAATGGTACAATAAACACAAGGTGGCATCTTTTGGTAACAAATTTTGTTTGTTCAGTGTTTCTTTGAAATTGATATCAATATTTCTGGTTCAAAAGTTTTTAGGTTGAACTGTGCTAAGTGAACTTTTAGTTTAACTGAACAAATATTGAACGATTAAAGATCATACTTTCTATTTAATAAAAGAAGATACCATGATGCACTAAAAACAATCTACGAAAAATCGAACTGGTCTTCAGTTTTTCAAAGGGACAACCATTCGAAAGATACATCCTTAGAATTTAGGGGATAATTATTATAATCGGGATAATTATTATAATAGTTACACACAATGTATACAAAATTTTCATCATCCCCCTTTAAGAAGTGTATACTTTGAGAGATTGCTTTCTTTATACAAAAACTTAACATCCGGAAGACCTGGTCACAGAAGAAAATTTAAAGAAATTAATTATTATTTATGCTAACAATTTCGTGAGCATAAACACGTGAACATGTACTACTGACATTGCCGTTTCATCAGTACTCCGTAAGATGACTATGAGATTGCTAATGTCACTTTGACGTTCCCATTATTTTAGGTTAAGTAACTGTTGTATTATATAGTTTTAACACGTTTTAATTTGGTTTTTCCGCACTGGAAAACTTAAAGGGAAAGCGTAAACATGCTGCGCTACGCAGGCTCAAAATTGAATAAAATTAAAAGCTTGAATAAAAGCTTCAAGCAAAAATCGTCTGTAGGCGGCACACGTAAGTTGAAAAAAATCTACACGAAAAATAACTACGTTCAATGATTAAACAATTTCAGTCATCAGTTTTCTGCTGATCTTTTACCTGATTAACTTGGAAATATCATATTACTTGAAAAATAAGTTCACTTCTAAATTTTCTCCGGACACCGATATAAACACCAAGTTAAAGATTAACGTAGATCTTACGGTCGCGATACCTTGTTCAAGTAAGTTGTCTTCTGGGAGTATTTAATAAACTTATATGCCTACTCAGATATGTTAGATTCTACTAATGCCTTTAAATTTGGAGCGTTGTAAGAGGAACATTCTTGGTTTGAACTGGTGCCTAATCGAAGGCGACACATTGAGAGCGAGTAACATTTTAATACTTATTTACGCGGGGAATCATGCAATTAAGGTGAGAGTTTGAAAATTTTAGTTTGTTGTATTGAACAAATTTTAATTCCCATTGATATTTTGATTTTATATAATCAGAAATTGCAAAAAAAAATTTATGCAAAAAATGAAATATTAAGGCAAAGTCAATTATAAAAATAACTCACTATTGGGTCATCGTGTACAGACAACAACTTTTAAACAACAGAAAAACATAAAATTTTACATAGTTCATTAAAGTTCAATTTTTTTTTACTTTTTTTAGTTGGTTGATGAATCCCGGTTACCTAAAGCAAAAAGTAAAGAAGAAAATAACAAGGTTATAAATCAACTATCAGCGTGTTTGTATTTTCAGGATCAACCTTATACCTCCGTTAATATTCAAGATACAATAAAAACTTTATATAAAAATTTAATTGTTTTAAAATTGCAATTTGGTGAAAAACTTAAAAATATTTTATTGCAATTTCCCGCTAGAGGGCGATAGTCCATTTTTTTTTCTTAAATAGGATTACATATTTTTTATGCATCTATCTAATAGAGGATTTTTTTCGCTTTAGGAATATCTAAAAATATCATAACATTAAATAATGTAATTTGCCAGATATATCACTTTTAAGAACCTTAATTATTCAACGATATTATTTAACACAATACCAAGTAGGCTTTGTTTGTTTGACAGATAGTATTTTTTTTATTAACTACATTGAAACGGCATAAAATAACAATAATTATTATGTGAATGAGGAAAAAAATGATTACTTTGAAAATCATTATGTATCAAAATTGATATTTGCTCCTCTTTCCGAATATGTTAAAACGTCAAAACATTAAGTAATCCTACTAGTATTTACCAGGTAAACACGTTTGAATATTGAACAAATATTAAATGCATTGAACAAAGTTAACGCCGCAATTTTAAATAATAGACAACAAAAAATAAAATAACTTTCCATTATTCGTAAAATTTGATTCGTCAGTCCAATAACAAAACGAATGTCGCCTTTCATAATCTCCTTCGTTTAAACCTTGCACTAATTTAATTTTGTATGGTTTCATTTTATGTTTTTTCAAAACGTTAAGTATTTTATAATTTTTAAACCCTAAGACCACTGCAGCTTCTCGTATCGAATTACGATTCTCTGAAGTATCACAAAATTAGAATTTCATCGTTTTCTGGAATATCTCTTAAATTTCTTTCCCGAAGGCGGCAATTAAAACTGCCCGCCTTACGTAAATTAGCCTTCAGTTTAGCAAAAGTCCTCGCGTGTGGCTGTCGTCTATCTGGATATAAGTTTTGATACATCACAGAAGCATCTGCGGTCTTATCATTGCATCTGATAAAGATTTTCAACATATCCATTTTTTCATCGTTAGTATAATAATAATTAGTGTTATTTTGCGCCATTGAGATATTGCGAAGTGTCGTTGCAATGTAATTAACCAACAAAACAAACTATCTGTCAAACAAACAAGGCCTACTTAATATTGTGCAAATTAATCCCGTTGAATAAATAAGATTCTTAAAAGTGATATATCTGGCAAATGACATTATTTAATGTTATAATATTTTTAGATATTCGCAAAGAGAAAAAAATCCTGTATTGGATAGATGTATAAAAAATATGTAATCCTTTATGAAAAAAAGTGAACTATCGCACCCTAGCGGGAAATTGCAATAAAATATTTTCCACCAAATTGCAAATTTAAAATAATTCAATTTTGATAAAGTTTTTTATTCTATGTTGAATATTAACGGAGATATAAGGTTGGTCCTGAAAATACAAACACACTATATGTGACAAAGAAAGACCACGTTGGACTAAGCATTTCAGGAATCAGCATTTTGTTCTTTCCATTGGAAATTTTGGGAAAATGTTGACTGCTAAAGATTATTATCAATGCAGCAGTGGTGTCCGGACTTTTCAAAAAATCGGTGTTGATTTAAACAAAATTCATGCTCCTATATATCACCTTCCTACTGAAAATTGGCCTTCCTAATGAAAAGTTTTGACAAAAACTTTTCATAGACCTTATAAGTTTAAGCGTCGGAAAAAAATATAAAAATGTGGCAAGAGAAATGATTAGAATTTTGTAAATCAAATTCCAGATCACAAAGTCCAAAAGAGATACAAAAACACTCCCTGGTAGAACAACAATATAGTGACATGAGGCGAAAAAGTATTCTAAAATATTCAAAGACATTAAAATGCACGAATAACATAGAAAACAAGGCCTTAAGTCCCGCGTAGTCAAAATCCCGAAACACAATTGGAAAAGAATATTTTCAAATTTGGTTTATAAGTTTGTTATTCGCGGATTCAAAAGGCAAAAATTAACACACTTTTAAAAACACAGAAAATTAATACTGTAATTGCAATGGCAAATGTAATTACAAAATTATACAAATGCAATTAAATCAAACTTTTCCAATTCTAAACGCTGCAAAAGTAAACCAGTTACTTATAATTCCATATAAACATAGAATATAGTTTTCCGACTCAATAAAAAATGCCCGTTTTATATCTTCAATTATTATGCCGCCTAGCTTATGTTTTTACTTGCTGATCTTAACATATCATTACTCACGTATCTAAGTGATTGGTGTTCAAACAGAAAAATAATCTATTGCAAATTATTGCAATCAGAACAAAATCTGTTTAAAATATGCAAAATGTTGTGTCTTTGCTTTACGGAAAATCCGGAAAAATGTAGCAATAGTTATGTGATTTACGGTCTGAAACGAAAAAAAAATCTGAAGTACAGCTAGTACTGAAAACGAACATTTTGAAAATTTGTTATAAGTAAATTACATTTTTAATTAGGGCCCGGTTGTATAAAGCATTGTTAAGTACGTCGTCAAGTTGTGAAGCAATCTGATTAGAGAATTCAAGTCTGAAACTTCAAAATGCTCTAATCTGATTGGCTAAGCTCATTGTTAACTTGATCACGAACTTAACAACGCTTTATACAATTGGGCCTAGGTGTTATTAATAATGTGTGGAAAGAAATTTAGAAAAATTAATTTAGTTTAATGTTTTTCTTTGAAAATGTTAAAACAAACTTTGTGTAGTTTCAATCGTGTCATTACTATTCGTTTTTAACCAACGCCTACTACATCACATAAGATCAAAAAATTATCTGGATACGTTTCAGGAAGTGCTTAAATGTGAAATATCTCCGAAATAGTTTCGGCGACATTTGCAAGGTATATAAACACAGGAAACTTAGGAGAACACGGTATTTGTTATTTTATTATATGAATAATTCAAAAGTTCATTTTATTCCAAATTTTTGCAAAAACCAAGAAACCAAAAGGTATATTTATTAAATTTCCGTACAATACACGAAGCGTACGAAAAAGAAAAGATTTTTTAAATTCATTAAGTTTTCATTTCTTCTAGATTGTAAAGGGATGTTCTAATTTAGAGATTTCAACATAAATTTGCTAAATTTCAACAACATTGTAACCAAAATTGTAATTAAATCATAAGCCCTCTTTATGATTTGGTTAAAATATACCCTTTACATCTATGAATATGTAGTTAATAACTAGTTCATTGATTTATACATTAAAATAAGCATCAAAAAGTATGATCTGTTATGTTATACCC
>JAWQRJ010005093.1:0-10512 GCA_033557515.1 Diorygopyx duplodentatus
TATATGTATGTATATATATATATATATATATATATATATATATATATACATATATATATAAGGAACTTGAATGAAGAAAAATAGTGCACCGGAGCGGGATTCGAACCCGCGACCTTCCAATCACTAGTCGGCTGCTCTGCCATCTGAGGTATCCGAGGCTTCGAATACCGCTCGTTGGAAACACGTTTCTACATTCATGTTTATTGTCAAAGTACGATTTTTCTTCATTCAATTTCCTTAAAAATTACTACCATTAGGTTAAATGTAAATAACTATATATTAAAAAATTTCATAAGTTGCACAACATGTGAACCCAAATTCTTCGATATCAAAATCCATCATCGACTAACACGCAAATAAAAATTGTGTAATAACTATAACTGCGCACGAATAGTGTGAACAGTTATAAACAGGTATCACATAGATACCTGATATCTCATTTAATTCAGGAGACATTTCAAATTTTCCGAAGCTCTCCACACATCAAGTTTGTTGCAAAATGTCAAATGACTCCGAAAGGGTGCGCTTTTGGTTAATCATGTAATTAATAAAGTGATCCTTAACTTT
This sequence comes from Diorygopyx duplodentatus, assembly GCA_033557515.1. NCBI lineage: Eukaryota > Metazoa > Arthropoda > Insecta > Coleoptera > Scarabaeidae > Diorygopyx > Diorygopyx duplodentatus. The sequence goes on from JAWQRJ010005093.1 coordinate 568, forward strand.
CAAGAGGAACCCAAAAATATCATAAAATACATGTTAAGGAAAAGTTGGCCCTTGGGACATTTTTATTGAACGCTCTATATGGTGGAAAATTTCAGATTACATAGGTTAATAAACTGAATCGATTTTTCCACCTCTAACCGTTTAACCGCTATTAAACAAATATAGATAAATGGAACACCTGTATGTTGACTATATCAATCACTTTAAATTTTTATACTTTCCTATCGTCTACTTTATTTATTTATCTACTTATCAAGAAAAAAATGTTAAATTTATTTTAAAGTCGATATTATTTGTTTTTGGGTATTTCTTTTATAATAAATATGCATAATAACTAGGAAAATCTAATAAGCAATAAAATTTTGTCCCGCTATTGTAAGCACTATACGTAGTGCTACCGGTAATTTCTAGCTTTTTATTTTTCGGGCGCAACAAAACGAGCAAACCGTTTTGTAGCGTGAGATAAAACATAATTGCGTTTCCAAATTAGATCTCTTGACATAATGGAGATAATTTATTAATCAGTAACGAGTTTTCCATGATTTCCAGTAGAAATATTTTCAACTTATACATCTGTTAATTTTGAAATAAATTAGTTCAAAGATATAATATTTCCACCATTCTTAAATAGAAAACAAATCGAAATATTAATTAAGACTAGTGCAGAAGTGAAATAAGAAAGTAGCGAGTGCGAACAAAATTTTATCTAAAAATGTTTTGATTTATACACTAGTTACACTAATTAAAAACATTTGTTTATTTAGTGCTAAATCATATATCTTTTTCCAGTACTAAGAGTACCAATTGGATAGTTGCAGCACAATGTTTCTTGGAAGTGGTAGCTTGTATTTGGTTACAAAGTTACATTATGGACTTCTTTTTCGTGAGCAAATTTGAGAATATTGGTTTACACAAACACGGCTGGAGTTACGTAGTTGTCGCTATAATGGAAGGTGCAGTCGGTGGGTTCATGCTTTTCTTTCTGATCTGCAGTCTACTGCTACACAGTTGGATGAATGGTTTTGCAGAAATATTAAGATTTGGGGACAGAAAATTTTATGATGTAAGAAGACTTGATGGTTATTTATTGTTTTCAAAAGATGCAATTAATATTTTCTTTTAATAGAATCATACAGGTTCTCAGCTCTCAGGTAAATTAATTTTCAGTCGAAAGTAAAACAATTCTGCTATCTTCACCACCTTATATGATTGCGCATTTTACCTGATTTCTAAACTTATGCACTACTATTTCCCATAACAATTAATATGTTTTTAGGATTGGTGGACCGCAACAAATTTTCAAACCTTCTTTCGAAAATGGAACATCGTTGTCCAGGACTGGTTATACGAGTACATATACAAGGAATTTTATGAAACAATCGCCCCGAACAGCAAGGTCGTTCCAAAAATCATGGTGTTCTTGATATCTGCCATAGTACATGAATACATTCTAACTGTCAGCATTCAACAATTTTTTCCACTTCTTTTTGTCAATTTCTTCATTTTCGGCATGATATTCTCATTTTTGAATACCAAACACAAAATTTACAATATTTTATTCTTGTACGGCCTTTCATTTGGCTTGAGTTTGAATATTAGTTTTTATACAATGGAGGCATTTGCTAAAAGAAATTGTCCATTGGAGAAAAACTCTACTGTATCATATTTTACGCCAAGAATATTTTACTCTGAATGTATAAGTAGTTTTTAAGTGTCAACGTTTGTAAATTCAGTAATAAAATGATTAAAATGGTAAATTATTGCTAAACAACCAACAATCAACCTCTAAATTGCGAAATGATTACCTATAATGGTTACCGTTTTAGTTGTTTACAGTGTCTAAGGAATTGCAAATGAAATAAAATGAGTTTGTACAACAAAATATCAGTTTATAGAAGAACTATGAAGAAACTGAACCATTACGACCATCGCATAAAAAATAGCACAATGTGGTAAAGTATTTAGAATTTAATAATATTGGAATTCATAATTATTGAACGAAATCCAATATTTATGTTCGAGTTTTAGCAAAGAAAGACATTCAGTAAAGCAGTTCAAAATAAGAAGATCTTTGTTGACCGATCTTGCAGAGAGTGGACATTTCGTTACGTTCAGAAATATGGTCTATATAGTGTTACTAGGGTTTATCGTAAGAGATTTGGACCACAGCTTTATTTTAAACAAAACGTGAGATTTTTTAATGCAAATTTAACAGTTCCAACGTCACTCACATTTTAGTGCCGATTTTGGTACTAAAGCCATTATATACGCATTTGGTAGATTTCATGTGATGTTACTGCTGTGGTGTTTATTGTTTGCCCTTAATTTACTGACGTTTTATTTCTTCAATTTATGGGCTGATATACGTTCACAATTACAACCAATGAAATGTAAGTATACCACTCCTTTTTTCTGCAATTTAATTCATTCTTTGTTTTTCCGGTAGCCAATGCAATAAAATTATGGGATGCTTTGTTTTTGTCAATTTTTATTGCATATTACGTTGGTGTGTTTTGTGCTCTTCCGGGGCTTATAAGAGCATTCAGTCTACCAGTGTTGAGCGCCTGTGCGTTATCCGCAGAACAGGTGTTTACAGAACACATTATTAATTGACTAGACTCATGTGAACAATTTTAGATTCGAATGCTGATGAAATCCCATGCATTTATAAGGACAAATGCCCCAGATGTCTTGATGATGTCTCAGAAAGCACATGATGATAAACATTTGTGTCGACCAGCCTTCAAGCAATATTTATATTATCTATTTGCGCCAACATTTGTATATAGACAAGAATATCCTCGGTAAGGAAACTAATTATTCATTTCACGTTATATCAGTGTAAAAATGGGGACATTTTATTTTTACTCAAAGCAATAATACTCAAATACTCAAGAGCAACTCTTGAGTATATGCAAGAATTCTACGACCAGCGAATTATTAGTGCTAAAACCGCTAATTTGTTTTTTTTTGTAATCGAAACAGAAACCAAATAATAGAAGTGAACAACGAACTTTAAGTTAACCTAAAGTTGTTAAATGTTTTCCTATTTTGGAAAATTTTTTCTATTAAAAAATGATTCAATTTTTAAGAATAATCTACAAACTCGATGCACAATTGTTTTTTTGTTTCCACTACCGTTACGTAAGTTAACCCAAGTCATAGTTTTGATAACACTTTATGTTAAATAGTGATCCAAGAGTTAACCCCTGATGACACAGTAACTGCATCAGATTTCTTACCATTAAAAATTATAGCATAACGATTCGTTGGGCATACTTATTGATGTTATTGCTAAGGTCAGCAGGTTTAGCAGACCTGCCATTCAGTTTTCCTTTACTCAGGAAACATTCGATGCAACAATTCATTACATGACAAAGCTAAGGTAACACAACTGGTCAACAGAACATAATTTTTAAACCCACTTTTAATTGAATTTGTTTTGAACTTATATAGTGATATTTGACAGATTATTATAATTAATATATTAGATCTTTGTCGCGAATTCGAAAAACCGCTTTATATCATTAGCATCAGTTACAGTCTCGGGGATTGTTCAATTTTCACTGTCCTTCATAAAGAGAATAAGTAATATGATCATATTAAATTAAACATTTGTCTTTGAACATAGCAGTTCATAACAATCATGAACGGAAAATTAAATCTGGCATGCGAGTCCGTTTTCCTTAAGGCATTGTTGAACACTCACGAAAATTGAGCTTCACACTTTCCAGCAGGTCTCCCATGGAAAAAAATCATGTGGTCAAGTCAGGGGACCGAGGAGGTCATAAAACGTCACCAAATCTCGAAACGAGATTTGAAAACTTTTAAAACAAGCATGTCTCTCAATAATACTATATCGATTGTTAATGATTTTTGTAACAGTCAGAACAGTAGAGCGGTCGGTAATATTTTCATGAAAATTAAATAGAAAATTTCTGCCCTCCATAAATGTATCTTTAATGAATTTCTACTGCTTTCTTTTAATTTATTTTTATGTTTAGATGTTTCCATATGTAATAATGTTTAACATTTTAGTACGGAGTGCATTAACTGGAAATTTGTGATGCAGTGTATCCTCGAAGTAGTTGCTAGCATGTGGCTTTTAAGCTACATCATAGATGCATTTTTTATCAACAGACTTTTAAAGATTGGGATAAATAAAAGTAACTGGGGCTATATATTTATGGTAATTACTGAAGGTGCACCTGGAGGTTTTGCAGCGAAAGCCCTTTCTTTCAATTTAGTTTTGCATAGTTGGATGAACGGGTTTGCCGAAATATTGCGATTTGGCGATAGAAAATTTTATGATGTAAGTATATTCGCTGCGCTATACAATACTACAATCTTTATACTAGCATTTATGCCAATCCCTTCTATTTGCGCCTATTCTCGCATAGTATAAAACTTTGTCCCTTAGTTTATTTATTTTGTTATATTTAACAAATACTTTAAACGCATTGTATTACTACAGGATTGGTGGACCGCAACAAACCTTCAAGATTATTTCCGAAAATGGAACATTGTCGTTCAAGATTGGCTGTATGAGAACATATACAAGGACTTTTATGAAACCCTAACCCCAAACAATAAAGTTATGTCAAAAGTAATAGTGTTCTTGATATCTGCTCTAGTTCACGAATACATAATAACAATTTCAATAGGCCAGTTTATTCCGTCTTTATTCATCAGCTTTTTCCTTTTTGGTATGACAGTTACGTTTCTAAATACCAAACATACTTTTTACAACATATTATATTTATACGCAGTTTCTCTTGGTTCTTCAATACATATTACCTTGTACATGCTTGAAGGGTTCATAAAGCATAATTACTCCGTTAATGGTAGCAATACGTATTTTATACTACCAAGAATATTTTCTACCGATTGTTTAAGCGGTTTCTAACAGGTGTTGCAATATTTTAGTGTATTTGTGGTAATATAAGTAACAGAAATGAAGTACTGACGTTTTATTTAAATTCACCGTTTCTTACCTTGTAACAACATTGAAGATCTGCAGCTGTACTGGGTGGTCCAATAGTGGGTGGGTGGACTGTGGCTCTTGTCATGTATCTTAGCAAAAAAAACTTTTATACAGAAGTTACGGAAGTTTGTCATTTTTTAACAGAACACCCTGTATATTATATATACACTTCCATGTATGCTTCCATGCTGTGTACAAATAAAATAAAAGCTGTGAATATTTCATTTTTAATTTTATTTTTTAAAAAGCTTAGAATAATCAGGTACACAGTTATCTTGTCATGAACTAAATTTTCTTACTTTTATATTCAAACTTACTCTCAATGCCATAATAAACTACAATAATTAAATTATGAATACAAGACTTATTTCTATATATTTTACACTATTATAATTACAAGTCATCATGCTTTTGTATGAAATTTAATTATTAGTAGATGTAGCATGAATGTAACTCATCGGGGGATTCGTTTTCGAAAATGCCACTTGTGGGGTAGCCAGGAAATCACGATGTGTGTAATCCTTGGATTTATTTGTATCGGGATACATATTATCCAATACATTCGACCCCTACAAAATATGATGGGATTATAAATATGTGAAAACAAGAAAACACTACAATTTCTTGCCTTATTAATTTCTGGAAAAATTGTACTTAAATTGAAGTTAGTCAAACTTGATCCCACACTATTGAAGGAAGGAGATATTTCGGGATGTGGTACTCCTGACCTATTTACAGGTGGTAGAGGCAACAGTGGATTATGACTTAATTCAGAAGCTTGTTTTGTATACAAAGGGTTCTTGCAAGGATATAGCTGACTTGGTGTTGGGGGAGGTGGGAGGAAGTTGGTGTGAGAATGGAAATCGTCTGGAAGGATCGGAGAATTTATAGTTCCAGGCATTGGAAGAAAACTAAAATCAACTAATCCTGTTAAACTTGGTTCAGGTTGCTTCTTTTTATTTTTCTTTGGAGTTGCCAACTGATTTAATGAACAACTATTATTGTTTGGTTGTACGGCTCTTTTTTCTTCGTGTCTCTCATTCGCACTGTTGTTCTTTTGTTTATTAAACTTTTCTGAAGGCCTGGGTACGACATGTCCAAAAGTATTATCAATTATTCCTGTATTGTAGTCTGCTGTATTTCCACCAATATCTGGCAAATTGAAATTAGTTGGTACAAAAGTATTGTTGGGGTAAACGTTGTTTTGGATTGTTGACGTAAAGTTATGTCCGAAAGTCCCAGACTGATGATAGTTTTGATTTTGTTGTAATAAATTATTATCTTGTTGTATGTCTACTGGAGGAAAATAAGGAAGCAAATTTTCAGCTAAAAATGGCACTGGTAAAGATTTATTTACAATTGGGTTATAAGTTTGTTGGTTTCTTTGCCTACTGATATCATTGGTTTGATGGCCAATCAAAGCTTCAGCAGAGTAACTATTTGAAGGATTCTTAACATTTCTATTTTTGGAATGATTACCACCCAACCAATGATTGGGATTATTGTTCTGATTTGGAATATACTCGTTTTGATTTCCTTGGTGTTTTATTTGTTGTTTATTGTCACTCCCCGTTTGTTTATTTCCAGTTGTTCCATAATTTTGCATTTCTTTAGCGTTACTATCATTTTTGTTGCTTCTCTTTGTAGTTTTGCTTGAAGAATTCTTATTTGAAGACCGATTACCAGTTCCACTACTTCTTCTATTGGATATTCTAGGAGGATTACCAGTTCCATCATTAGTTGTTTTGTTATGGTCAACCAATTGGCTTACTGATAAGAAATTATTCTGCGAAGAATCAAAATTATTTTGTAACTTATTCCTTTTAACTTCCTTATTCCTGCTTTTATCTTTTTGTTCAGGAAGAATTGGTTGGGTACCCAAAGCCAAATCTCCAACCAAAGTTGGTAAGGTGCTGCTCATAAAGCCATGTGGTGGATCAAGCATACTAGGTAATTTTGATGGTGACCATGAAAATTGGTTTTCCTCTTCAGGTCTTTGAAAAGTGTTCGGTATTGGTGGGAAATTATCCATTTTTCGTGGCTCTGAGAAGGTGGTGTGAAAATCACCTGTAGTGTAGGAATTATTATTGAAGTAACTATTCTGAGTCACTGAAGAGAACGAAGAATAAATTGTGCTTGGAACAAACTCCATTTCTTTTGAAAACGGTATAAAATCTTGTGGTTGTTGACGAATGTCAGGTGTAGTCATCCAATTAACTGGTTGTCGTATATTAGTAGTACTATTATTAGCGTTATTATTATTAGTATTATTATTACTGTTATTGGTTACAGCTTTTAAACTTTGTTTTTCTTTAGGGTGATGGCCTGTTTCATTGGTATTATAGAAGTATGTTTGGTTGTGTTGATTTCTTGACGCATCATAAGGTTTTTGAAATTCTTTGTACTCATAATTATCATAATTGAACCCATAATAATTCTTATCTTTTCCACTTTTTGTATTAGTATAAGTAGTGTTCAAGTTATCACCATAAGTGTATGTATAGGTATTATTGGTGTACAACATATCATTGTACGATTTTGAAGCAATATATGATGTCGTTTTAGCTGGTAAATCTGTAAATGGATTAAAAGTATTGTATTGACTAACTGTAGTAACGACAGGCAAAGAATAAGATGCTGTTGTAGATACAGGAAATGGTACTGTCGTAACAATTGGCAAAGAATATGAGGAAGCTGTAACAGTTGGTAATGAATAACTTGAAGTTACATTCGATAAAGAGTAATTTGAACTAGTTGGGTAGTAACAGGATGTTTTCTTTTCGGACTTTGCTTTCTCCTTTTCAGCTAAAATAGGAACAGTATTGTTGGTCACAGGTTGATTGTTTGAAAAAAATGAATTGCTATAGGAGAAATTGTAGTTAGCACTTGATGGTGTGTAGTTATTGATTGTCATTGTATGCATATTAGATGACTTATCTATTTTGTGACTTCTTTCAAGTTTTATTGATGATATAGTTGGTATTGAGTACGTAGTTTCAGTTTTTGCAATGGAATAAGCTTGAGATGGTACACTTTTTGTTATATTGAACCCTTCTTTCTTCTGAATGGTTTTATTATGACTAACAGGTGTTGAAATATTATTTGAAGATGGTGCAGTTACGTTGTTACTATTAGAACAAGTTCGTGATGTTTTACTTGTTTCTATACCACTATTATTAGTATTAATAATCGTGGTAGTAGTAGTAGTGATACTTCTTGTAACTGTTGAAGTAGTAATATTTGTACTACTTGTAAGTGTCGTAATGCTATCTGTGTTACTTGCAGTAATTCCTGTTGTGTTAATTATATCGAATCCTGGATAAAATTCTTTGGGGAAAAACGAAAAGTTATCCAAATTTAACAAGCTAGGTGTTAAAGTATCATTTTGAGATTGTGTAGGTTTTGTCGTATCCATAGTTCCAATTTGAAGCAGTGTTGGTGTTCCTCTTTGGCTTTCTGAAGCTTCATCTTCAATAACTTCGGTCACTTTAAGTGAATTTAAAGAGGACACCAACGGAAATGCCAAGAGAAAAGCAGCTGTGGGAGACGTTGATTCGGGATTTTGCCCGCCAGCTGCGACATGTGATAATGAAGCGAAAATATCATTTGATAGTTCAGAGTGACCTAAGGTGTCATTTAGTTCTGGAACTTTGACTTCAATTTCTTTTGAAGTATCCTGATTGGTTTCTTCTGACTGCTTCTTGTCATGGATTTCATTTTCTTTTGGAGGATCATTTGTATGAATTATAGCAATTTCCATATTTGAGGGGTTATTGTTTTCTTCATTACTTTCTTTAGTGATAGTACAAACAGGTTTCTTTATTGTAGGTTCCTCATTTATTTTAGACTGAACTTCACCTTCTTTGTTTGCATCTAACCCACAATTTTTGTTGGATATTGTCGCTTCTAAAATAGTAGCAGTAGTGTTAGCAACTTCTGGAACATCGTTACATAAAGCATCGATGGAATAAGTTAATGTAGTAGGAACTTTTTTATTTGCATCACACTCTTCATTCAACTTTATCTTTTTTCCCGGTGGTTCTTTAACATCATCTTCAACTATTTTCTCTGTGCTGTTTAAATTTTCTTTCTTCACTAACAAACTGTCATCACTATTCTTAGTATTCTCTAAAACTTTTTCTTCTTTATTATTATCTAAAATAATGTTCTGCTTAATAACAATACCTTTGTTTACACTGCCATTTTTATCAATATCTTTTTTCTTAGCAGCATTAGTTTTGATCGAGGTCTTTGAGGAACTGCTAGTATTCAACTTTACAGACCTTAACAAACGTTTGCTATACTCTGAACTTAAAGCTGGGATTGGAACTTTGTTAACTTGGGTTGTTCTTGTATGAGCTTTTGGACGTAATAGTGGTAAAGATTTAGCAGGCGCCTTTAACAAATTTATTGGTGTTGAAATAACGTTACTCGACTTCACACCTAAACATGTCGCAATTGATGATCCACCAATACTGACAGAGTTTGAAAGTGGAACTTTTTCATTCTGATTCAATTTTACTGAGATACCATTGTTGATGGTAGTATTTACCAATATTGGAGTGTTTGTCAAAATAGTAGGTATTAAGTTGGTGGTAGTTCGCAAGCCAGAGTTTACAATTGTAGGATATGATGTCAGAAAAGGTGTTGGGACCAATGCAGGTTGATGTATGAAAGGAAGAATATTGTTGTTGGCCACAAAAACGGTGCCTGTAGGTTTAATACTTGATGCCACTAATGGTGTTGATAATACTCTTGAATCTGTTAATACTAGAAAAATAAAATTTATATATAAAAATCTAAAAACATATTCCTATTTCTAAGTACAGTGGAGCTTCCCTAACTCGAACTTCTTTAACTCGAAATATTCCATAAATCGAATATTTCTTTCGAACAATAAGGTTTAAACAATTTTATATAGTATTTTTATCTCTTTAAGTCGAATTTCTATTTCTCGAATT
>JAWQRJ010005094.1:0-10511 GCA_033557515.1 Diorygopyx duplodentatus
ACTTTAAATTTTAACAAAGAATTACAATAAAATACAGGGTATTCCATTAAAAATAAGCAAGTTGAGTACCATTTCCGGTATATAACTGGAAGTGATCAAAAGTTGAAAATATTTTAGTTAAGACTGCGGCACCCAAAAACAAATAATCCCAAACTTTCAATGTTCTAATTTACCTGATTCTCCATATCTTTCTAATGAACGCTCATCGTGCCGGACCCTGTATATCTTAATCTAAATCAAATGCTGTGCATATAATATAATGTAATAAATACTATGAATAAAATACTAATAAGAAATTGAATAATTAAAACGCTAATGAATAAAAATTTGTAATTTAACTTTAATGTATTTTTGGTCGTAACGAAACAGCTGATCTGTTGATGAGCCAACTTTATTTTTTCTCAACCAACAAAATGTCAAACCAAAATATTTTTAAGCGCTCGAAAACATGTTTTCGTAAAATGCAAGTAATTAATGACCGTTAAATTCAAGCAATTATCTGTCCGTTTCGCATCACAGATGACCATGTGTTTAAATTTTGTCACACGACAAAGTAATTAACAAACTAAACATGGCAATATTATGTGGAAATTAAACGAATCAAATGGAACAAAACTCAATTACACACAGGAAACATCAAAATTATTAATCTTATGCAAGTTGCTTTCATCTAAGTAGTGACGAAGTAGTAATCGAAAACCAGAGTAATAAATGCCACAGCCTGTATTAAATCATGTGCAGGCCATTTTTTGAGTTGAAAGTTTAAGCCACAAATTTGGCATCACTTTTTAAAACTTTCGTATTGTACAGGATGTTTGTTACATAATTGTGAACTTGGCAAATTTTAAATGGTCAAAATGCCGTCAAATGGTCAAAAACGTCATTAATATATCAAAAACAATTGAATATATAAAAACCCTACAAAACTATTTTATAATACACCGACGCAAAATTTTAAAAAAATTCTTATCACTTATCGGTCTGTCTAATTTCGACAACACCTACCTATAGAGGCACTTTAATATTATTTCCTCTATTTGCTGACATATTTTAGCCCGTTCATTTTTATCTATTTTTTTGCAAGCTAAGCTACACGTGCAAATTTTTTGCCGTCAATGCAAACACTCCGATCCATACTCCACCGCTAAATATTTGTGCCGTGTAAATAAAGGAAGAGTATGAGCTCCTTTATTAAATTGCCAAAATTTCGGACGTTTATGTTTACTTTGATCTCAACATAAAGATAGGCATTGATACTTGGCTCAATCTATCTGGTAGTTTCGGCGTTTTCACAAATAGGATATCGTGTTTTGTTGAGAAAGTGTTTATGCGCGTCTATGTTTGCATCAGGAATGTTCTAGAATTTTTATTCTAGAATCCTTTGTTTTCGTTCCCTAGATATATCTCTGTACGTACGTTGAAATATCGTTCTTGCACTTCCACGGGGTCTCTATGGCAACTGGAATGGACGAAAATTCACCCTTGGTGCTTTCCACGTTCCTTCACAGCACGGCAGGGGGTTGCGTATAAAAAAGCGACCCCGATGCACACTGGTGTGGACCTAGCAACAGTGCCAGGGTTTACATCAGCCAGTAAACGGCTGATGTAACCCCAGCGTGTAGAGGTTCCACGATAGTTCGTTTCCAGGGAGTTATATTGAATTTTTAACCTGCGCGAGCGTCAGAGAGGGGGTAGGAATTTTTTGGAGAGGTACTATGAGCGATGGAATCTCTAATATGGTGCCAATTCGGTGTTCAGATTTTTTAATATACTGTTCATGTCCCACAGAAGTGCTGAATAACCGTAGAATAAAAAAACCATTAAATTTTATTTTAGAACTAGTTTACAGGCAAGACATCAACAAACTACTTTAACTTTGTTCCTTTGCAAAATTATTCCTATAAAGTTACAAAAAACTGCATCTCTAGGATTGAAATTCAATTTTTTATCGATTTCTTTTGGTATAAATAAGAAATTTAAAAAACCTTTTTTAAATTTCTTATTTATACCAAAAGAAATCGACAAAAAATTAAATGTAATATATTTTCTAGAAAAATTGAAGATTTCAACAAATTGCTCTGTTAGCTACTCTGTTTTTTGCTGGGTTTCTCGTACGACGTTATAAAAAACTGCATCTCTTCAATTAAATACTCATTTATACTCCAAATAGATCATTTGGGGTATAAATGAGAAATTTAGAATTATCCACATTTAATATTTTTTCTAATAAATCTGTAGATTGATCTGTAGAAGATATTAAAAAACTGTTTTGGTCACATTTTCGGCAAGATTTTTTATGTAAAGGATAAAAAAACTCAATCTCTAGAGTAAAAATTGAATTTTTGATCCATTTCTTTTGGTTGAAATTTGAGTTGAAATTTTAAAATATCCACATTTAATATATTTTTCTAGAAAAAAATGTGGGAGATATCAACAAACTGCTTTAATTTTGTTCCTTTGTAAGATTATTCCTATAAAGTTAAAAAAAACTGCGTCTCTAGGATTGAAATTCAATTTTTTATCGATTTTTTTTGGTATAAATGAGAAATTTAAAAAAGTCCACATTTAATATATTTTTGTAGAAAAATTGAAGATTTCAACAAATCGCTTTAACTCTGTTTTTTGCTGGCTTTCTCGTATAACGCTATGACATTCTAAAAAACTGCATCTCTTCAATTAAAATAGATTATTTTGAGTATAAATGAGAAATTTAGAACCATCCACATTTAATATTTTTTCTAATAAGTTTGTAGATAGATATGTAGAAGATATTAAAAAACTGTTTTGGTCACATTTTCGGCAAGATTTTTTATATAAAGAATAAAAAACTCCATCTCTAGAGTAAAAATTGAATTGTTTGTCCATTTCTTTTGGTTGAAATTTGAGTTGAAATTTAATAATATCCACATTTAATAAATTTTTCTAGAAAAAATTGTGGAAGATATCAACAAACCGCTTTAACTTTGTTCCTTTGCAAGATTTTTCCTATAAAGTTACAAAAAACTGCATCTCTAGGATAGAAATTCAATTTTTTATCGATTTTTTTTGATATAAATGAGAAATTTAAAAAAGTTCACATTTAATATATTTTTCTAGAAAAGTTGAAGATTTCAACAAATCGCTTTAACTCTGTTTTTTGCTGGCTTTCTCGTATGACGCTATGACATTATAAAAAACTGCATCTCTTCAATTAAAATAGATTATTTTGAGTATAAATGAGAAATTTAGAATGATCCACATTTAATGTTTTTTCTAATAAATCTGTAAATTGATCTGTAGAAGATATTAAAAAACTGTTTTGGTCACATTTTTGGCAAGATTTTTATGTAAAGGATAAAAAAACTCAATCTGTAGAGTAAAAATTGAATTTTTGATCCATTTTTTTGGTTGAAATTTGAGTTGAAATTTTAAAATATTTAATATTAACATATTTAATTAAACGTTTAATATATTTTTCTAGAGAAAAATGTGGAAGATATCAAAAAACTGTTTTTGCCTCATTTTTCGGCATGATTTATCTTATAAAGGAACAAAAAACTGCACTACTGCTTATTATGCTTAATAATAACATTTAATATTTTTAAATAATATTTTTTAATATTTAATAATTTAAATATTAATATTTTTTAATATTTAATATTTTACATAATAATATTTTTTAATATTTAATATTTTAAACATTAATATTTTTTCTCCTCAATATTTTTTTCTGATGAATCTGTGGGAGATATCGAAAACCTGTTTTGGTTACATTTTTCCGAGAGAGATTTGAGATTTTTTGTATTAATATTACATTATTATTATTTGTATACGTACAAAAAACTGCATCTCTAGAATGAAGAATTTCGTTTTTTATTGATTTTTAGTATAAATGAGTAAATTGTTATAAATTAGTATAAAATTGATAAATGCCAAAATTAATCATTTTTCTCATAAATTTATGAAAGGTATCAAGGATTGATACCTTTGAGACCATTTTCTGAATTTTTTTTTGTAAAATATACACGAAACCTATATGTTTAGAATTAAAATTTAGCTTTTTTAGTATAAATGAGTTAAATTAATAAAGAGCAGGATTAAATATTTTTCTAATAAATCTGTGGAAGATATCAAAAAACTGTTTTGATCATGTTTGACGTTTCTGCAAGTTTTCTTGTTAAAGTTACGAAAAACTGCATCTCTATTTTTTCTCAAAAAAATGGGGAAGGGAAACTCTTTCTATTCTACATATCTTGAATTAAAATTGATTTTTTACTGCAAATGCGTTAAAATTTAAATATGTTAAATTTAAAAACGTAAATATGTACTGTAAATATGTTAAAAATGCATTAATATTTTTTTGTAAAATTTTTAATATTTAATTAAATATTAAAAACGTATTTTATATTTTTTTAAATATTTTAATATTTTTTAATTTTTAGTAATTTAAATATTAACATTTTTGAATATTTAATATTTTAAATACATATTAACATTTTTTAATATTTTAAACATTAATATTTTTTCTGATAAATCTGTCGGAGATATCGAAAACCTGTTTTGGTTACATTTTTCAGAGATAGATTTAAGATTTTTTGTATATTACATCATTATTATTTGCATATGTACAAAAAATTGCATCTCTAAAATTAAAATTTCGTTTTTTATTGATTTTTAGTATAAATGAGTTAAAATTTATAAATGCCAAAATTAAACATTTTTCTAATAAATCTATGAAAGATCAAAAAACTGTTTGGGAACATTTTCTGAAAGTTTTTTTGTAAAAAGCCACAAAACCTATATGTTTAGAATTAAAATTTAGTTTTTTTAGCATAAATGTATTAAATTAATATATGCCAGAATTAAACATTTTTCTAATAAATCTGTGGAAGATATCAAAAAATTGTTTTGATCATGTTTGACGTATTTTGCAAGTTTTCTTGTTCTTTAACAGAGTTTTTCCTGACTTTTCACGAAAATTCATTTTTTATCCATTTTTTAATATAAATGAGTTAAAACTAACAAACGCAAAATTAAACTTTTTTCTAATAAATTTACGAAAGATATCAAAAACTGTTTAAGCTATATTTTCGGCAAGATTTCTTGTCTAACTCACAAAAAAACTGCCCCTCTAGAATTAAAATTGAATTTTTTATAGATTTTTTGCTGAAAAAAATAGGGAAGGTCTCTTTCAAAAATCTTTCTATTCTGATTATCTTGAATTAAAATTGATTTTTGACTGTAATTACGTTAAAATTTAAACATGTTAAATGTAAATATCTACTGTAAATATGTTAAAAGTGTATTAATATTTTTTTCTAAAATTTTTGTATTTAATTAAATATTAAAAACGTATTTAATATTTTTTTAAATATTTTAAATTAATAATATTTAATATTTTTAAATAATATTTTTAAATAATATGTTTTAATATTTAGTAATTTAAATATTAACATTTTAAATAGTAATATTTTTTAATATTTAAAACGTTAATATTTTTTCTGTTTAATATTTTTTTCTGATAAATCTGTGGAAGATATCGAAAACCCGTTTTGGTTTCGTTTTTCGGAGAGAGATTATTTGTATATGTACAAAAAACTGCATCTCTAGAATGAACTTTTAGTTTTTTATTGATTTTTGGTATAAATGAGTAAATTGTTATAAATTAGTATAAAATTGATAAATGCCAAAATTAAACATTTTTCTGATAAATTTATGAAAGGTATCAAGGATCTACTTTGAGACCATTTTCTGGAAGTTTTTTGTAAAAAAGCTACAAAACCGGTATGTTTAGAATTAAAATGTAGTTTTTTTTGTACAAATGAGTTAAATTAATAAATGCCAGAACGAATTTTTTTTTTAATAAATCTGGAAAATATCAAAAAACTGTTTTTGATATTCTTTGACGTTTTTCTGCAAGTTTTTCTATTAAAGTCACGAAAAACTGCATCCCTAGAATTAAAATTTAAATTTTTATCCAATTTTTAGTATAAATGAGTTAAAATTGACAAATACCAAATTTAAATATTTTCTAATTAATTTATAGAAGATATCAAAGAGCTGCTTTTGGTCATTTTCTGTAAGATTTCTTGTATAAAACCACAAAAAAGTACATCTTTAGATTTAAAGTTCATATTTTTAGAATAAATTTCATCTGTAGAGTAAAGTTGATTTTTTTATCGAAACAAACTGCATGTCTAGAATTAAAATATATTTTTTATTGTTTTTGTTGGTATAAATGAGTGCAAATTAGAAACTATTTTTTCTAGAAAAATAGGCTTCAGAATTTTGCGTTTCTAAAATTAATTTAATTAAATTTAATTAATTTATTTTTACTATAGATGTGTGAAAATTAAATAATATACCAATTTTATTAAAAAAAAGTTGGGAAAACATCAACAAATTCTTTTGCCCACATTTTGCAAGGTTTCGCATATGAAGTTACAAAAACTGCATCGCTAACATAATTTTTTAGCATAAATGAGTTGAAATTTTAAAATATCCAGTTAATTTTTTTTCTGATAAATATGTGGAAGATATCAAAAACTGGAAGGTATCTCTGTCTAAAATCTGTGTGTTCTGCAAATCTTGAATTAAGATAGATTTTTTAATTTTTTAGATTTTTAAATGCGTTAAAATTTAAATTTGTTAAATTCAAAAATTTAAATATGTACTGTAAATGTACTAAAAAAAATTTCTAAAATTTTTAATATTTAATTAAATATTAAAAACGTGTTTTATATTTTTTTAAATATTTTAATATTAATAATAATATTTAATACTTTTAAATAATATTTTTTGCTGCATCGCTAACATAATTTTTTAGCATAAATGAGTTGAAATTTTAAAATATCCAGTTAATTTTTGTTCTGATAAATATGGGGAAGATATCAAAAACTGGAAGGTATCTCTGTCTAAAATCTGTGTGTTCTGCATATCTTGAATTAAAATAGATTTTTTAATTTTTTAGATTTTTAAATGCGTTAAAATTTAAATTTGTTAAATTCAAAAATGTAAATATGTACTGTAAATGTTAAAAATGTACTAAATTTTTTTAATATTTAATTAAATATTAAAAACGTGTTTTATATTTTTTTAAACATTTTAATATTAATATTAATATTTAATACTTAATAATATTTTTTGCTTTGGGAACATTTTCTGAAAGTTTTTTTTATAAAAAGCCACAAAACCTGTATGTTTAGAATTCAAATTTGATTTTTTTAGTATAAATGAGTTAAATTAATAAATGCCAGAATGAAACATTTTTCTAATAAATCTGTGGAAGATATCAAAAAACTGTTTTTGATATTCTTTGACGTTTTTCTGCAAGTTTTCTTATTAAAGTCACGAAAAACTACATCTCTAAAATTAAAATTCATTGTTCTATTAATTTTTTAGTGTAAATGAGCTAAAATTGACAAACGCCAAAATTTTCGTATACACCATTCTGTGGTAAAATTTTGGCGAACTACCCCTTTCGACAAAGGTGAAATGGGGTAGCGGTGGAATAGTAAAATATTGACTTTTAAAATGTTCTACTATTTTTCACTATTTAATGCTATGTAATATTGAATAGTTCGTTTTTATACATTAAATCGTCATAGAAAATAAATCATCATTTGAAAAGCATTTTCCTAAAATGAATCGGAAGTGGGCTATGGTTCGCAAATTAGAAAATACCATAATATACAGGGTGTTCCATTTAGAAAACTAAACTTTAGAGAGCGTTTAAAACAAATAGGACCTCAACTATATGATTAATAACATTGACCACAAAGGAATTTAGGGATGCAATAACACACAGGATGTTGCATTTAAACAACTGAAGTTGGAGTTGCCGCGGAAAAATCGCAATGTTTATGGATTCTCCGGGCAATCGTGAATCTCCAAAATTAGCCACCAGGTCAAAGGGCACTGAAGCCCGCACATCCTTCAATTCGTACATCCCAGGCCTGGGGAAATGAATGGAAAATCCCTCGTCGACCCGGATCGATTCCAGCTGGTTTGCCAGGGCCCTGCGCGTGCGCACCGCGCACGTCCTTGTCCTTGTGTGTCACTAACCAACCCCAACCGGTTCCGGGAGGCCCCCTTTCTGTTACCATGCGACTCACACCCCCGCCGATTCAAACCCCGACCCGCTCGGCCGCGGAGAACAAGAGAAAGTGAAACCGTTCGCTCGGATCCGCTCCCGGTATATTTAGATGCACACCGGGCCGGTATATGGTGACCGACAGTGGGAGGGGTTTTGATTAATTTATTTTTTTGTTTGATGCAGGCGGTTGTTTTCAATCTGCCGTTCAAGTTGCAAATTGACAACAACCCTGGTTTGAGAAATATGACGGCGTAACAGCGATGGTCCTTATTGATTTATGGCTTTGTGGCACCTCTCGGCTACATGCAGCAGCACTAACTTCAGGTTCCAGAGATCTTCATTTGTTAAAGTTCACATATCTTGAACGGTGTAAAAATCTGATGTTTTTTTCTTCGGGCCCTTTAAAACAGGAACTGGACAGAAACGTTTGGAATTCTTCAGTTTGATATGTGATTACCAGACTCTCACTTTTATTGGATTAATATCTAAGGCTCTTTTATTCACTAAAGAACTGCAATCTCTACAGAAACTACAGGTAAATGAAAAATTTATTTCAAATACCTAGAATTCTCATCATCCTCCGAAAAATCTAGTTAACAGACGCCAAGAGTTTATTTAATAGGACGTAACATTATAATAATTTGTCGAACATCATTTCGGTTGATTATGCTGAACTGTTAGAAAATTTAGTATAACATTACCAAGTATTATCTCTGTATAGAATTGCATCAAGTAAGCTGAACAGTAATTGCGTTCTAAGCCAAGGACGAAACAATAAACTGCTATAATTGCAGAAAAAATACAATAGCTAAGCTACCGATCTATATACCTTACCTACATGACTGCAAACCGTATTGTGTGTACTTATAAATGCTTAATGTTGCGAACAAAAGTTAATAAACAGCTTATACATATATAGCTTTATCCAAAAATAGTTAGACAAATCTCGTAATACCTACGCGTTACATAAGTTGTTTTCTATGCTATGTATCTATACTTATCTACAAACATAATTAATGGCGAGAATAATTTGCGAGTTGTTGTTTTTTCGAGCTGGTTTATATTTTATCCTAAATGGGACGCGAACAGGAACAGAGCGCCTCAAGGTCACTCTCTATCTAAATCTCACTTTTTACGCTACATTGCTGATTAGGCTTGTTTATTTTAGATACGTAGACGTATCAGTGTCGACGGATTGTCTATCGTATTTTGCAGGGTTTGTATACAAAATTCTCTTGAAAGGAAACGTATAATGCGGTACAGTTATTCTACCAAAGTTCTTTACCTTTAAAAGTACTTAACAGTCGACCCTTATATATCCATCACTATATCTTTAAGAGGATTACACTTTTTCTTACACCTTTGAGTACTAGAAAGTAAAAAAAGTCAGTAAATTACGCTTGCCATTTGCAGAGTTTCCAAGCGTGAAGCTGCAATAATACAAGAAGAAATGTTCACAAGTAACCTTGACCGAAGCGAAATGAAAACGCTATAGTCTCTTTCAGTCGTGATTCAAATTTTTAAATATAATACCCACCTTGGTTTTAACGTCTGCTCGTCACGAAAAAGTGAACTCGGCACGCCAGAAATTGCAACACACCACCTTAATTACTGATACTTTTTTGCTTCATGTTTTTATAAAACCGTTACTACACGCAGTATGACTCACTGCAGCCTAAGTATTTGCGTAACAAATTTACGAAACTTTTGACAGGTTATTGTTATTATAGAATCAATTTTGAACGCTTAGTATTCAGATTATAATGGACCGATAATATACTGTGTACATAAAAGTAAGATTTCGCTAATTCAATCAAAATATCCGCAAAACACCGCAATCGATCATATGAAAAAGTGGAATTTTTTTGTTGTTGGCACAAAATATTATACCGGCATTACGATGCGGAGTCAACAGGACAACGATTAACATAACAGCTTGATTAGGATGTTAGGACGATAGGAAAACTGTACGAAAATACCATTAAACACTTTATGGCACTTTAGTTGTGTATTGCCCACATAGCGTACATAGCATTGCACTTCGCCACAATTTGTACCTTCAGACTAATTATGCAAAGGAACAATTACATTTAATTGTTTTTGTATCCGTACCATAGGAAAATTACAACATTGTCTCACTGGCACGTAACAAATTATATAGGGTCGCTTTTATGTATGGAAACGGTCGATTATTTTCTAAACTAAGATAGCTGGAAAAAAAAGTTAAATACAAAATATTTAGGGTTTTTTAAAATGTATTGAAGTAAAAAACAATATTTTGTACATGATGTGCCAAAAAAGTATGGCAGCAAACAGTTACCTTTTTTTAAATAGAACACCCGGTATATTACTCGATATTTCAATTCCTCTCAAAATTTTATTAATAATTTGTATAAAACACCATATACGTAAATTTTACCGCTTTGGAGATATCGAA
>JAWQRJ010005095.1:0-10511 GCA_033557515.1 Diorygopyx duplodentatus
GGCACCATATGTTCATCAATGAAAGATGGTGTTTGAAAATTCCGAACTGTATATAATTTTTGTTCAGCATATCAAATATTGCACGAAGTTTTGTGAACTTATCGCTTTTATCCACATTCCAGAAAATTGTATAATCGAATTCATAACATACTCATCAAAGAATAGCTCAAAGAATTCCATATGCGTCTTTCAATGCAAACATTCTGATAGATTTCTTATAACCTCGTCTTCTTACCACACTGGAGATGTTTCAAAATCAACTGATGTCTTTCACCATGGCATAGTTTGAGAACATTTGTCCAACCTTCTTTCTTTAGCTGGTCTGTCAACGAGAACATTCTGAATCTCTACCGGCGATCTTCATGTCAACATACAAACACTTCTTTATCTGGAAGCTCCTCGTCTGTCAGTTTGTCGACGTCAACTTTTGTAAATAATACTTAGCTGCTCCCTTATAACCTTCACTAGTATTTATGGTAGATTGACTTATCATTCACATCCGAGCATCACACGGAGACCGAGATGCGCTTAATTTGACACAGTTACTAGTTTCATTCTTTGAAATCTCGACGTTATTCCAGAAAATTTATTATTTACAGGGAAGGATATTCAAATTTCGTTCTCGTATCATAACGCCACTAGAGCTCTAGTGGCAAGTATACGCAGTAACCCAAGCTACAAACCACCAACGATCAATAAGGACAAAGCCGCGCTCTCTGGTGGAGCATTCCCGAAGTTTCGTGGAAAATTCTCTACCGCACCGTGGAAATGCAACAGTCGGCGTAGTACCACCTCCTCACGCATAGGTGGCGATGGTGTGATACATAAATGTACAATAATTCGTTTCACTTTCAATGCCATTTCCCGTACCACCACTAGATAATACGGTACTAAATGTTTTAAATTAATTGAAGGCATATCGATCGTGTACAGGCATGTTGTTTCTTTATGCATTCAGTAAATATAGATGTAACTATAACAAGTGCTTACTAATTTTCCGGTCCTATTCAATTATTAAATAAAAAATAAGGATCTAAAAATAGACTGTTTCAAATAATACTTTGGTAGGTATACGAAAATAAATACTCACAACTCTCTTTATCGCTTTTAATACAGTACATGGGCTACTAAAAATAGCAGAGCTATTAACATGTAATGGCGACATATGAATAATGTATCGTGCTCCCTGACATAACACACTGTGTAGGGGTTGGTACGAAAATATAATTAGCAAGCAAACACAATAACACATTCTACTACGGTTATGTTTCTTAATCACAATATGATTATAATATAGGCGATGGAGCAATTGAAAACCGATGGCATGTCCCACCTACTATCGCCGTAAAAGTAATTGATCCCTGTGTTCAGAGCTTATCTCGGAAACTACTTCACCGAAAAAATTGAATGAAATTTTATTCTAATCAGCATTTAATTACATCACACGAAAAAATCAGATTTTTTGGAACTCGCAACATGTGATTAAGAGAAAAAATTACCAGCTTTTGACGGGTTTGAGCATTCGCTCATCTTTTGTTCATAGTCATATGTTTGCCAGTTTTTACAACATTCAGGAGATAATCGAACTTTTATACAATGTTGTTATCTCAAGAACGCTTTATCGCACGTTAACGCAATTAAGTTCCACAGAATCCTTACTTAATGTTACATTATACTGCTATGTTAAAATCACATCATATACCATAGTCTACTGTTTTATTTTTGAGGGCGAGTTATATTTAAGAACGGTTCGCACAAATATACAGGCTGTCCCAAAATCGCTCACCATTGGTATTTTGGAAACGGTAAGAGCTGCAGACTCGGTTGAATGGAACAATATGGCGGTGTTTATATAGACTGTTCAGACCTTCCTTTGTTTTTCTAAAAAAAATGCATCGCCTACTAGATACCCTGAAAAAACTGAAAATTGTCATTTTCTTCAAATGTGAATATTTTCCATATTATTAGTCGTATCAAAAAAATTCTACGGAAAACGTTAGATATCAAAACATTCTGTAGGATTATAAAAATATAAAAGCCATCGCTAACAATCGCTTATATCGGTGTCTTTCAAGCGTAGTGAAATATGTGAAATATATTTGAGATATTTCCCCCTCTATCACTTCAATTATTTAACAAATAATTTAACAGTTTTTGTGTTGTTTTTTCTGTGTAATAATTTACATAACTTTAATTGGAAACAACATTTTTATAATACAACATTTCCAAACATTGTTTTCTCGGAAAATGTATATTTCATCAAAAACATTTTCTTTGTCAGTTTGAATTATGAACTCTTTCTTCTTTGTATTCATTTTCATTTTGTAAAGGTTACTCTACGGACGTGTTTTAAAATCTGCACAAAGCAGGAAAGAATACGCGAATTTGTTCTTTTCAGTTACCTACTTATTTGAGAAGTCAACAATGGCACGACAGGGTGCCATTTACAAATTTGATTCTGCCATCTGTTTGCTTGTCTGCTTTCAATATTGGCATATTAACTTTTATTTATTGCTACTGGATGAACCGCTCTTACCGCTCTTTTATTAAGCCGTTTTCGTATTATATTGCTAATGTTGTCCTATTTTATTATTACTAGTTCAATTCTATGATGTTTCGCTCATAGACGAATATGATCGTTTTTTTTTCATTGAAACTTGTATCATTAATTGTTGTAAAAAAAAATTATACACACTATTGTTTCTTCAGTTTTTATTTTCTCCAGGTTTCGTCAATTATTTTACTGTTTTAAAATTATTCCCATGAAGCCTACATACATTTTAATACCATCTAGAGCATCACAGTCCAGTGTAACATATTCGTTCTTCTACACTACAGTAGATTTGTCTGTACCATATCAATCACGTTTCCTATTCAGTTCCAATTCTGCCACATAATTTGTTTTGTAGTATACACGCTTCACACACGTTATCACCTTTCACGCTTTAATACTATTAACACGGCTAATATGCCAAAGAATATGAAAGATAATAACAATAGGGTGTTTGAATCTATCTTAAAGGTCAACTAGATCAGTACTTTGAGTCCAGTAATCTGTTTAGTAATGACGAACACTGGTTTTAGAGAGGGTCAGTCAACGGGTAGCGCAATTTAATTCAATAAGTCTGACCGAACGCATTATTGAGTGGTTTGAGGATTCCAAATACTGCTCTGTCTATTTCTTAGATTTAAATAAGGCTTTCGATTGCGTTACGGGGGAGGGGGAGGGGGCTGGGTGCACTTCTTTATTCGGCTTAGCTGTTTTTTTGGGGGTGGTAATCACGTACAAAATTTAACCCAGACCCAGTAGAATGATGAGATAAGGGTGAGTAGTAAATGACTACTCATCATCATCTCAAACAGTGATAATGAGTGGTAAATTTTGCTAGAGCTGTGGTGTTTTAGTGGCTCAGGTGTAGAGCCAATACAGTTCTTAACACAATTTTTACATTACATGATGAATACATTTTAGCCCTATCTTTTTGTCATCTGCATTCATAGTATATCGTCGTATATTAAGTTCCCGCCCCATCACCGTTTGTAACCCTGTCAGAAATTAATAAATTATTCACGCAGATGCCTCACTACAAGTGGCACCTTTGATGTCCTGATCATAACGCCAGCTAGGTGACCTAGAAGTGTAAACGCCATTAAATTTGTAGTTCAAGTTGAACATTTATCTGTCAGTACGGAAACGCGCTATAAAGCGAGCAGTATCGAATCACTACTCCAACACTTTGACGTTTAGACACCATACGAATGAAACGCAGGAAATAACCTATGAAGAAATCATTTATAACTCAATTTTTAGTGGCATCCCTCCATCTCTCTCACAAATCAGCGTCCTTTCCTGAGTGGTGCTGCTGGTAAAACACCCTTTTGTGATCTTGTGTTGATAGTATATCCACCATCGTAAATAGTAGTTTACTTCACACATTTGCACCTATTCTAGTACTATATTGTGCGTTGTTACTTTTATTTATTAATTTCTCAGTCTATCAAATGAATTCCTAGCCTATTAAAAGAATATAATGTTTCAACTGCATTAAATGCCAGCGCCATGCTTTTATCAAGCTGTGAATACATCAAATCCCTTTTTACTGGCCAGTTGTGGATTTGACGTAAACACGCCATATGAATCACCTTACTTGTTGTAATCTATTTCCACTGTAGCTCCGAAAGTGAAATAATCCACAAATATGTTATGTAAATTATCAAGAGAAAGATTCGTTGATATGAACATTTTACTATTTTAATTGACTACAGAATTAAGTCAGGGGAAGCAGAATATTTATATTTAGTTTAATTTTCAATTTTATCACTAATATGTTTTCCGGTTATCCAAAATTGTACAAAAATTATATTGGTTGATAACGATTACACAGGTAACCTCTAAGCCCATTCCATTCATTTCATTATTTCAAGGTTGATATTAATCTGTGTTTCTATGACTATTCGTTGATGGCAGTCGCATACTCCATGTTCAAATGTTGATTTTACTTTATCAAAGCGACGATAAGTGATTAGAAAAAGAAGACAACCTTCAGAGCGCTAATATTGCGGAAAACTGTAAAAAGATATTAAGTGTATAATAAGCTCACATCGAACTTTCCCAAAAACCTCCGTTGGTGAAGCTGTGTATGTTATTAAAAAGCTTCATTCTCAGGAATTAAAATAATAAAAATTATCATTAACATTGGTCTCGATTCTGGGCTCAATATTGGTTAGAAAAAGTGGATCATTTCCTTGTAACTTTCCTCGTATTAATTAGAAATGCAAGTAGATTCTTTTTAAAGGAACGATTACAGTTCACTCACCTCTTTATTGCTTAACATTTTCGGCTTCAGTTATATATTTTCTCATGGTTGCTGATAAAATATTGGCTAATGTTCGGCTGCACAAAACATAGCTGTCAAGTTGACCAATCAGATTAGAAAATTCAAATTTTTAAATTTGAATTTTGCAGTATGATTGGTTAATGGCTTGTTAACGACCTGTCAACCTGTCGACCTGTTTTATGCAATCGGGCATAAATCTATTTTACAATTAAATCAACTACTCCGCCTGTCTTGCGAGTGTTTTTTCTTTTTTTCTTCTGTCTTTATCTGCATAACAGTTTGTTAACTAGTATTTATTATTGTCACTCGTATTTGTTTTATTTCATTATTGGACTAATTGGAAGATATCGTTAGTGTACGATAAATTAACCCGTTTGCTGTAATTGTTTTTTCTTCATTGGTATAATTTTTTTATACTGATGATAATCTTTTATTACAATATCATCTTTTTCTTTAACAATTACATAATTGGCTATTTTTGAAATTATCAACAATGGGCTTTTTACATTTATTCGATTATAATTTTATTAATTATTAATTTAAATTTATTAATTTACATAACATAACATTGTTAATTTTATAACTACACTGATTTACTTTATTTATTAAATAAGTTCAATAAATCCTATGTAACTTAATTATTTTCCCCATGTTTCTATTATTTCCATTTCGTTAAAAGCAACAATAGTTCCAAAAAATTAATTGAATTGTCACAAATTCTTCAATATTATTTATGTATATTACATTACAAGTATTTTCAATTACATTATTTGTTACAATTTGGTATTCACAATTGCTCAAATCTTTTCTTTCTGCTTGACATAGACATAAATATTCATTTTTAATTTTTTTCGTACACTGGTTATTATTTTGTATAAATGTATTTTCTTTCACCACAATAAATTGAAAATTACTTTCTACATATGCAGGCTGTCCTAAATTCGATGCTTACCATTGGTATCTTGGAAGCGGAAACAGCTACAGACTCTTAAATGGAACAATGTGGTGGTGTTTATCTAAGCTGTTCAGACCTTCATTTGTTTTTCCAAAAAATGCATCGCCTACAAGGTATCCTGAAAAACTGAAAATTGTCATTTTCTTCAAATGTGAAATATTTTCCATATTATTTACCGTATCAAAAAAAAATTTGCTGTAAAAAGTTGTTGATATCAAAACATTCTGTAGGATAGATTATAAAAATATTGTTTACCTTGCACCAGTTTCGAGATATGACCCAAAGTTGTATTTTTTAAAATGGAAACTATAGTTGATTTTGATATTATTGAATTACTTGACTTTTTCCCTTTCCAACGATATAAGGTTCGAGGTATTTATCTTTCATAGTTTAGAAGATATGAAGAAAAATCATATTCCGCACAGATTTTAACCCACATCACACTGTCCATGATTAAGAACTATGTTTTGTTTTCAAAACAAAACTGAAACTGCCTTTCTTTAGTAGATATAAAGAACAAAGATTTTCTGAAAAAAAACAGTTCTGCTCAAATTTAGTACGTCAATAATGAACATGGAAGCAATAAACATGGTAACAGTAAACATGATAACAATAAACATAGTAACAATAAACATGGTGAAAATAAACACGATATCAATAAACCAAAATTTTCCTTCAAAAGATGTTGGCGGCCGTTTACTTCTAAACACTTCTAAACACCGTTTACTTCTAAACACGCTTTTCGCCACTTTTTCTACAATTGATTAATTGAGGAACACTAACGGAGTTAAAAGCCTGTTGGTACTTTGTTGCAAATCATTAATACTGTTATAACTCATTTCGTATAGCACATTTTTTATATGACCCCACAGGCAAAAGTCTAGTGGGGACAAATCAGGAGATCTCGCTGGCCATCGTTGCACCAGATTTTCCATAACTGCTGCTAAATATTCAGCAATTCTTGAATTATGTGCCGGGGCGCCGTCCTGCTGAAAGAAAATAGTTCTGTGCTCTTGAATTGGTAGATCATCCAACGCATCTTCAATTTCCGGTTGCAGCAGTTCGAGATATCTGTTTGAGTTAAGTGTTTCGTTAAAAATAAAGGGACCTATTAAACGGTTTCCGAAAATGTCGCACCACACGTTACATCCAAATCGTTCCTGAAAACGTGACTGTCGAAGTATTTTCCTATTTTCATTGTTCCAATAAGGGTAATTATTACGATTGTAAATGCCGTTGTTTGTAAATCTTTATTGAAAAATTTTATATGAAATTTATTAGGAAAAGTCAAATCAAAGCCAAATTTGCAATTTGGTCGAGATACCATCTACAAAATGTAACTCTCCTTTCATAATCAGTTTCCGTCATTTCTTGTCATACCGCGCTCAGTGGAGATTTTTCTTACTGAGGTAGGCTCATATTAACGGCTAGTCGACGAAACAAAGTTCTATGAGGCTGCTTTCTGTCGGGGTATAAACTTAAATATTCATTTACTGCCACAGTTGAATTTCGATTGCACCTTATGTAGGTAACAAACATATCCGTTTTTTCATAGTTTGGAAACGTCATTATCAATGTGGAATATGAATAATTGACGGCAACTGCAACTTATGACATGAGAGTGGTTTAACAATATTATTAACAGATGTGTAGTCTTTTGTTTCAATCATGATGCGGGTTAAAATGTGTATGGAATACGATCTCCTAAAGTATGAAAGATAAATACCTCGAACCTTATATCGTTCGAAAGGGAAAAAATCAGTAATTTTTAATAATGTCAAAAACAACTATGGTTTTCATTTAAAAAAACACAACTTTGGGTCATATCTCAAAACTGGTACAGGGTAAAAAATATTTTTATATACAGAATGTTTTGATATCTACAACTTTTTCCTCAGAGATTTTTTGATACCATAAATAATATGGAAAATATTCACATTTGAAGAAAATGACAATTTTCAGTTTTTTCGGGATATCTAGTAGCCGATGCTTTTTTTTGGAAAAACAAAAGAAGATCTGAACAGCTTAGATAAATATAAGATTATCATAAATAAGATTTTATATTTATGATATATAATTAAATATTGAATTTGTATAGTTAAGATCTCTTCATATGTTAACTCTAACATTTTTGTTTTATTATTTTATTTTTGGTTCCGGTTTTCTACATCATTTGGTGGGGTTTCGCAATATTGATAATATTGTTATGATTCAATCTAAATTTAGATATCTATCAATCTTTCAATCTACTTTGCGGCATTCTGAAGTGACTAGTTGAAATTCTGATTTGTTGAAATATAATTGGGTCGGAAATTTTGTTGAGAACATGGATTTTGAAGAAATATCGGATTTCGTATTGTAGAACTATTCATTTGTTGAGCAACTGAATTTTTATTGGGGACAAAAACTGGATTTTGTTTAGGAAATCCATTGTACAATAATTGAGGGATGATTTTGTTGGATTTATATTTTTGCTTGGGCGTAATAAATTCATTTTTGGTGAGTTGTTGATACTTAACGTGTGACAAAGATAACACTTTTGTTACATAAATAAACCCAACTTTGTGTTTCTAAGACATGTTGCATAGTAGTTTCTATATTATGTGTAGAATGTGTGTAACTTTGTTATATACGTATTCTCCAAAGCCAGAATATTTCGTTAGATATATCAATTCAGCCTTGGTGCACTTCTCAGTGCTATGTGTTTTTCTTCTGCTTTCTTCACTTCCTCTTTCCGGTTCGGGAAACAGTTTTTATAAAGCAACATCTTTATTTGTTTTTTACGATGAAGATAATACAAGTGAGACAAGCAACTAACAATTGTTGACTTAATACTAGAACGCATTGATGCCACTTTTATACTGTGTCTGTGGTGAAGTCATCCTTCTAAGCCTCTAAGGACCTAAAGTTACAGATAATAGAGAAAAATTGTTTTCGCATTTGGAGTTAGCACCTCTAATGTAACATCAGTTCTAACGATCCTGACACCAAGCAAATTGTTTCTTTTTGTTGGCCAATGTTATCTTTAAATCAAAAAAATGTCAACACGTGAAATGTGTTATAAAATAATAAAATAAATAAAAAGGGTTTGATACACCTAAAACCCCAAAGATTTTTAAAGAACAATTTTTGAGATGTAATCCTGTAAGTGACAGCGAAACTCTGAAAGGTACTCAGCCATATCTCCACTTAGAAATCATTTTTCATCTGAAACCATTTCAGATACCTTTTAGTGTCGAGCGCTGAATACAACTTAAGGGGTAGTAAATAAACAAGCCGTTTGCGGTGCCCCTTCCGCGACACCTATAATTTATTTCCCATGTGCGCGGAACAGTTCCGCCGCACGCGGAAGTGCAAAAAATCACTCTAAGTGACCCCGCCGTGTGCAGCGGCACTCTCCGTGCCACCCACGCCCGCACAGTGCAACGTGCCGTTAACGCCATAAGCGGTCCATAGACTTGCGTGGACGTCAAGGGGATGCTGGACCGTTTCAAAATGGCGGTTCCGTAGTAAGAGCGCCGAGCATCGCCACCCCTTTCGGTCACACTCTAACGATTGCCCCACTACAGTGGCCGCCACCCCTCCAGTGTCGTTAACTATTACCACCCCCGCCGTGGGGCATTTTCTAGTGCGCGGCGAAAAACAACCGAATAACGGCGGTCGCGGCCGCACATAACCTCAACCGGATGTTGTGTGCGAGTGTGTGCGTGACCGGAAGTGCGAGAGTGAGCGACAGCCGCGAGACGCTGATGTAATTAGACGAAGGTAAATAATCTGTACAAACGAGACTTGCCTACTGCGACGTCATCCCCCCTTTTCCCAAGGCGTTTCTTCAATTTGTTTTCTCGACGCTCTGACGTCATCTGGATCTCTCGTTTCCCGTGCGAAAGTGAATTTGCTCCGCTATTTGAGTTCCGAATTTAACCTCTCGAACCTAAACGGTCCATGGGATATGTGTATTTTAATCAATAGTTGCTCAATCGTAGCTCCAATCTAGGGAGTCATTGATTTAATATTTATAGCTGGCGTATTAGGTTGCCCCTTTGAGGCTAGTTTTTTCAGTATTAATAAATATTCTCAAAGGTTCCCCATTCGTTCCCCGTTCGCTATTCATTATTTGTGATTAATCTGAATCTACCACGTACGTCGAATATAGCTGTTCCGGTATGAAACGTATTACATGAACTAGACAATGTAAACATAGGTTATTGGAATAATTCGTAATAACAAACTGCACGCAGCAACAAATCGACAAAAAGGAATGTAGACATCACAGCAGCAGTAATAACTCATATTACCTGCACAAAACATTGCATGTAGGGTTGATCTGAAATTCCGGTATAAAAAAAGAACAACAGCAAAACGTAAATCATTCCATAATTCATAGTTTTCCTTCAAGGCTTTAAACAGAAAGTTGTTAACTAATTAAACGTAATTTACTTCAAGTCATATATCAACTAAAAATAGCTAATAAATACCTGTAGGATAATGTCATAAATATGGCACTACATGAAACTATTCATTCATATAAGAAAGGAAAGTGAAAGAACAATAGTATTAGTACAGTTAGAAAACGATACATTATATTCATAAAATCACAATAAAAAGACGTATACAGGGTGTTGCCGAATTCGACCGACAAATTCATAGGGGTGATAGTAGGCATCAAGAGGATGCAAAATTGCCATACAACATGGGGTCGCAAACCACGTTTAGTG
>JAWQRJ010005096.1:0-10511 GCA_033557515.1 Diorygopyx duplodentatus
ACTTCAAGATGAGAGCCATTAAAATAAGTGAATGTATATTCGCCGATGACATTGCAATAATCGGAAACACAGAAAAAGCAGTGCAAAAAAATCTAAACATATGGATAGAAGAACTGAAAGTAAAAGGCATGAAAGTGAACATTAATAAAACGAAGGTTTTGGTAGTTGGGAAAAAGGAGAGAAAAGGTACAGTTGGAGCAAGTTGAGGAGTTCAAGTACTTGGGGACAGTTTTTCAGAGGACAGAAGTATAGAAAACAAGAAAGAAGTATCGGTGAGGACAAAGATGACGGTTTTCAAGAGTGTGTACATCCCGACCTAGCTGTATGGATGCGAAGTATGATACAGGCAGCTGAGATGAAGTTCCTGCGACGTATGGCCGGCTACACAAGACTAGACAAGAAAAAAAATGAAACAATAAGAAAGGAAGTGGGAACAACCAGTGTACAGGTCCACATGGAGAGCGCCAAATTGAGATGGTGGGGGCACCTAGTAAGAATGTCAGCCACCAGACAAGTCAAAGAGATGTGGGAGGCAAAAACTCATGGACAAAGAACAAGGGGAAGACCTTATAAGGAATGGAACGGGGTGGTAGGAGAGATTTTGGAAAGGAGAGCATCCCATGGGGAGTGGCAGTGAAATGTGCAAGAGACAGAGCAGGATGGAGAAGAACTATAAGGGAACATGTATAATACTGGGAAGCAAGAATATTCAACGCTGAAAGGCATTATGAGTTTGATTATGATGATGAAAAAGGCTTTTGATCGAGTAACAAAGAAAGAGATATGGAAGAGCTTGACAATTAGAGAAGGAAACTATAAACATAAAGATTGACAATGTAAAGATTGAACAAGTGGATAGTTTTCAATATCTGGGAACAATAGTGGAGGAAAGAGGAGAGTATTATCAGTATTATCAGTAAAAACAAAAATGAAGGTGTACAAAACGATATATAGACCAAAATACTGGTGTATGGGTGTGAATCCTGGGTGTTGACAAAGAGACAGAAGAGCAGAGTACAGGCGGCCGAAACGAAATTTTTACGGACCGTTAAGGGAGTTACAAGACGAGACTGGCTTAAGAACGAACAGATAAGAGAGGAGCTACAAGTGGAATCGGTTGTGGACTACATAGATAAAAGACAGTTGAGCTGGTGAGGGCATGTGATTAGAATGGAGGGAGACAAATATGGGAAGCGAGAGTGTCAGGGAAGAGTAGAAGAAGAGGGAGGCCGGGGGAAACATGGAACGACGTAGTGGAAAAGATACTGAGTAGAAGGAACACAACATGGGGAGAAGCGAAGATTCTAGCACGGAGCAGCAGAAAGGAGTGGTGTAAATTTGTTTATGAATGAAAAGACATTAATATCCTTACACCTAACGGTAGAAAGGAGATTTTCTGGTTATATATTTTAACGTTGGTATACAAACCTGTTGCGTAAAACTGCCATGTTCTCCCTTCTCGGCAAATCTCGGAAATGCCAAATGTAATACTTGTAGTAGAATAATTGGCGGGATGGTGGTGCCTTTTTCCATACTAGAATAAAGATCTCGTAACGCTGCCGTTATTGAATGTGCTGGGACGATTCCTCCTTGTGCCATGACAGCTGCAAAATCGACAACTCTGCATTACAAATATACTTTCTAGACACTCAATTTACATGTCTCTTACCTCCTTGATAGCTTTGTAAGGATTCGCGTAATTCCGGGACGGTCTTTAAACACTGTACCGTGGCGTTCATGTAGCAAGTGTTTCCCAGATTCGTTAAACCTGCCGGTAACTCGAGCTGGAAGCGATACCAACTTGTAATTTTTAAAAACAGCACCAAAATATGAATTATTTATTTAAATAAAAAAAAATATAAACATGACTTAATCGTTTTACTTACAGCAGTTGCTAATTCACTCTCGTTCATGTCTTCTACAAATTTTGTCTTTTCAACAGGTTCTACAGGCACATCTTCTTCTTTGCTACCCATAAGTAAAATAGTTATACCCTATAAAAAGAAAATCGTAAACTTCCACCACTAGAAAACCAAATATAGAACTCACATCTTTTAATTTAAAATTATTCCAGTCTTCGTCTTTCAATGTGACCCCTTTAAGCATCACCTTTTGCCTTTCGGGTTGCACCCCGGTTAGGGCAAACAGTTGGGCTTTGAACAGCATGGGGGGTTCTTCGGTGTTAACTTCTATCTCGGGATAACTTTCCTTTCCCCATTTGACCTTAACTGAAGAACACATTCTGTTAGACGGGGTAACAGACACGTACTGAACCTATTGCGCCAATAACAGCACATCCTTTTGTTCATAACCGTGAATAAGCAAAAATTTGATGTACGGTTCACGCGAGTGTCACCGGCGAAAGTGAGGTTAGGTACGCAAAAGTGATAGATTACCTTTATAAGCGGGCATTTTTCGTTAGATCCGAATGCACGGATCGAAGGAATGATAATAACTTTGTGTGTTTCGTTACTTTCAGTAAGATTTTGTGTAAATAGGTGATGAAAATCGGAAAAACCAGTTATCACAGTTTTTTGGTTGAATGTTGGCAACCGTACGTCATTTCGATTTTTTTATTGTCAAATTTATTGCAATTTATTCCTAATATAAACGAAAACGGGTTATTATAGTAAAACGAAACTTAAGCAACCCCTCCATCATTGCTTCTTCAAATTGGAAAAAAAATAACATTTTTATTAAAGAAATATTATCGGCGCCATCTACTAATGACAGCTGTTATTATCTAGGGTATTTACTCAACAGTAGCTAATGTCAGACAGGTAAAAGTATCGAAAGGTCCATGTATCGGTTGGCTGGCTGGGTATATGCAGTAACTGCTTATTTTCGAAGACTTTCCGTTCGGCGTGGCTGCCGCGGTCGCAAAGTTTGAGCGCGCGGTGCTATGTTTTCGAAGTGATACCGCCCGTTCAGTGTTGCCTCATTGTGACGAAGGGCCCTGCAGGAATCGAAAAATGGGAAACTGTTTCAGCAGGAACTCGAGCAAAGACCTGGAGCCGGGGCGGGTTACGCCCCCCGTCGACGTCGGCATGCTGCCCGCGGCCGCCACAGTAACCCCCCCGCAGGAACCCATAAGGCCCCCCGTTCAGCAGAACCCGGCCGAACCCGACCCACCCAACGCAAAGATTTTTGTCGCCCTGTACGATTACGATGCCAGAACCGACGAGGACTTGAGCTTTCGGAAGGGGGAACACCTCGAAATCCTAAATGATACGCAGGGGGACTGGTGGTTGGCCAGGAGCAAACGTACGAGACAGGAGGGATATATACCGTCGAATTACGTTGCGAAATTGAAGAGTATAGAAGCTGAACCGTAAGTGTTTATTTCTTTTTAAAGGATCAATGAATCATAGCACAATTTTAATTCATAGAATTGTTTTAATCTATAAGCAAAGAAAATAGCAATAATTGTTTGTGGATTGTATTTTAGTATACTACATTACACTTAGTGTCTCTTACACATAAAACATAGAGTATTATACTCCAAAAACAGTGTGACGTTCTGTAAAATTTATTTTATTTTATAGAATTGTAATTTTAAACTAAGAATACACCTACTTGATACCGTTTGAAAATTAATCATTTATTCTTAATTCTTCCAATTGATTTGGAAGGAACACAGAATATTTAAACATTAAATATTCTACAAAGTACCTAGCATTATAAAGCATAGCTAAAAAACTAAATTTAAACTATTAGTAGTGATCATTAAACTATAAATTGTACTGCCAATGAACTGACAGTAGAGGATATTAAACATTGTTATTTAAGTTGATTATCTCAGTTGTATGTGTTCAAAACAACTGAAATACATTGTAGTTAATTGGGCTGATAAGATTGTAATTTGCTAGATTGTGACCAGTTGTGACAACTTTGGAATGTAGGAATTTAATGCTTCGATTTAACAACAACTATTGCTAACATCAACATTGCAACAACTGTTTCACTTTGGAGAAGTTAAAAGTAATATTTGCATATTACAAATTATAGTGGCCACCGGCATACAGTACTTGTCGAACTTTCTATAAGACGAAATAAAAACATAACTTTCCGCTTTCCATTAATTACTCCTTTTAATGCTGTAAGTTATTATTTAAATTTATCTGTAAAATTGAATTTTAGTTTTACAGACAAAACAAATTTAAATGATCATTTTAGTTTAAAGTTTTAAATTATCAAGTCAATAATTTTTCTCCAAAATCAAAATCTGATCTCTATTAGCGGAGGCATTTATAGCGAATGTCTTATCTCTGTGATAAATGCTAACAACAACGAATAATAAATCATGATAAGTTGATATATTTTGCTGCATTTACCAATAAGTGGTTGTGGCAACATGTCCGTTATACATTGGAGGATTTACTATGAATTATCGACGCAGATTTTGTGTTTTTGTACCTTAATTATGTTTGGAACAAAAACATAATTATTTAATAACATTTAATTTTAATGAACTATTTTAGTTGGATTATTTTGTGGTTAGGGTATGTTTAGGTTTATGGGATCGTCTGTATTTCTGATGGGCGCCAATAAAAAACGATTTTATGTGTGAAACCATGTGGTTTAATACCACAGCATCGGTTATTGCGTCTGCGATACGTACCACAAAACCATCTGTGTCAAAGTGGCATTAGAAACTTTATGATACGCATTTCTTCGTTCCTGCAACAACGTCTCGTTTCACATTTTGTGTGTGCTTTCGCTTAATTCTTGCAGCAAAACAATTTTTTCTTGGCGCAACATTATAATACCTATATTTTGTTTATGACATAATTCCTCCCACAATTTTCTAAGTTATTCTTTCATGAGTCATAAAAAGTATTTTCGTTCTCCTCTAAGTGTATTATTTTATTTTATAATGTATCGAGAACTGTATTAGTTGGGAAGAAACCGACTGCAAAATTGTACTTTCAACTGTACGTCATATTCGTTCTTTGTTCTGTGCGCCAACGATTTGATTTGCATGGGAGGTCTTAACGCATACACGCGAAGTCCCTTTTCATCGTATGTCAGATCAAGGTGAGTAGGTTGGCAAACAGAATGGACAGAATGTGTTAGCGTACTTCTTCCTACCGTGTGAATTGCGAAACGGCTGAAACTTATACCGCAATTTGCTCTACTACCGGTTTTCGCTGTTACGAGCACGAATTACGTGCACCTCTACTGTTCCTCACGATCAAGGTCGATTTAACAAAAAGCTAATTTGCACCATTTACGTAAATTATAGCGCATTCATGCGCCGTAATCATCGCGCTTATATCGAGGTTTTAATGGGGGATCGTTTAGCGTATTCTGTCGATTTCTGTCACAACGTTTTCGAATTTAAATTACTGACGAAAACGAAAAATTTGTTGGCAAAAACGTTATTCTTGTTTCTCTCTGCACGTGGTAGATTTTGACGTAAACGATTTAATGTATTCGAAGTCACGATGAGGTTGTTTGTCTAACAAAAGGTTTTTTTTTCGATTGGAATCAATTAGTTCGATCGACAACGCTAGTTAATATCTTTCATCATACAATCTGGAAAGTTTAATCTTAAGTTTCGCTGGTGGTAACAAAAAGTAAGGAAGATTATTCTGTTGGATGTTCAGAATGAAAACGTCAACTGGGCGCCTCCAAAAAACTTCGAGGGGTCGATGCTATCAGGATTTGAAAACGAGAAGTTTCGCTGGTGGTAACAAAAAGTAAGGAAGATTATTCTGTTGGATGTTCAGAACGAAAATGTCAGCTGGGCGTCTCCAAAAAACTTCGGGGAGTCGACGCTATCAGGATTTGAAAACGAGAAATTTTCTTGAAACTCCGTTTTCTTTTTCAAAATCACTTTTAATGATAGTCTTGCAATAAGCACACCTTCTTCGGTCCCACACACATCGACACAAACGTTCCCACGTTCGATGCCGATGCAGTAAACTGTCGAACAATCGTTCCAATTCCGATCAACAGCCGCTAATTAGCATGCGAGAACGTTACACGTTCGAAACAACACTTTCGTTCTGCAACAATAAGCCTAGAATCGGGGGCCTGGGGTTTTCTGGCGCTGACACAACAACCCGTTCACCCGTTTTGCGTCCGCGTATTCGAACTGTTACAGATCACCTGTCGGTCAATTAAAGAGCCAACCGCGCCGTAGGTCAGTTACAGGCCGAAGTTGTTCTCATGCCGGGTTTAGCGGCGCAGGCCACGCGATGTTTTGCGTTGCCAGAATGACACACGGTACGAAAGTGAAAGGCGTTAATTAAAAGTAAACGAGATAAATGAATGGGTAACGTTTAGTGTGTACAGTCGATGGTTTTGCCTTAAAACTGTTCAATTATACCTGAAAATTGGTATAAACACATTAAAGCAATGTCACCATTTAGGGCATTCGTAACACGAAATAATTGTTCCTGAATCTTCCCATTTTAGTAAATTTAATAACGCACGGTTGCAATTGCTCGCATGGAAAGGTGAACGCTCTCGGAGCGTACGCGCTTCCACTCTTGAGTAATCAAAGTCAACATCCTCCGCCCGCTATCGCCATAATTCAAATTGTTGTTTAGCATCCAAGAGCAATACGTCCTCCTCGAGTGCACTCTAACCATTTTCTTTATGCTGGCGCCATCCGGTGGCTGTATACATAAATAGCTCCAGTTTAAAAACGGTCTGCACCAGTTCGTTGATGCGAATGAAAAAAATCCCAACCAAGAACATTGAAAAATGTTCTTGGTTGAAACCATATGGTAAACGGAGAATATGTACGGAAAGAGGAGATGGATGTATGGATGGAGAAAATGAAAAACAAAAAGAGAATAATATCAGAGGAAGGCGAGGAATGCGCAGGGGAAAATATAGAAGCTACATGCTCAAAACCGGAAACGAAGAAGACTAGAGAAGAAACACCAAGGAAAAATGGAGAAGGAACAAGGAGAGACGCAGGCAGAGAAGCACAGAGCAAAAGCCAAGCGACTATTAAGGATTTTATGGGAAGACGCAGAGCAGATTCAATGGGGAAATCAAAATACTAGGAAAAGGGAAAGAGGATGGCGAGAGGACGAAAGAGGCAAGGAAAGGTTAATGAGTTGGAAACAAGAGGGACGGAGGAAGCTAGGCTGAAGACGGGAATATGGAGGAGCACAGCACAGCTGGGAGAGGAGAGAGGTGGGGGAGAAGAGGTGCGGATGAGAAAGGCAGATAAAAATATGAGAGTGGGATCGTGGAATGTCAGAGGAACATATTAGGAGGGGGCGCTGAAACACTTGGTACAAGAAGTAAAAAATAATAATTTCGTGGTAGTAGCACTGCAGGAGACGAAACGGAAGGGGAGAAGAATAATGGAAGTGGGAGATTACATCTACTTTAATAGTGGGAGTGAGAATAGAAGACTTGGTACAGGATTTTTAGTACATATAAGGTTAAAAGGAGCAGTACTTAAATTTGAACCGCTGTCAGACAGAATGTGCTACCTTCGATTGAGGGGAAAATACCAAAAGATCTCATTTATAAATGTTCATGCTGTAACGGAAGAAGCGGAATTGGAAGTAAACGAAACGTTCTACACAAATTAAATATAGAGTATGAAAAGATTAAACGATACGACCTAAAAATAGTGCTAGGGGATTTAAACGCAAAGATTGGAAGGGAAGAAGTATTTAGGCCCACGATAGGAAAGTGCAGCAAGCATTAGGTATCCAATGAGAATGGGCAGCTGCTGATAGATTTCGCGAGGGAAAAGAATATGATAATCAAAAGTACGTACTTTGAAAAGAAAAATATACACAAAGGTACCTGCGGAGCACCGCATGGAACTCATGTGAATCAGATCGATCACATACTAATAGAAAAGGAGTTAGGAAAATGTGTAAAGGATGTGAGAGCTTCTAGAGGACCGGATGCGGATTCAGACCATATGTTGCTGGGAACAAAAATGAGGCAAGAAATACCAGTAGGAAAGAATACCAAGAATAAAACAAGCGAAGTGCAGAGGATCGGGAGATTGGAGAATGAGGGGGAGGGGGAAAGATACGAGGAAAGCCTAAAAATTGCGTTGAAAAGGATAAAAGAGAAAAACGGCATAGAAATGCTGTGGCAGGACATAGCCAAAGAGATGAAACAAGCGGCGAAGGAGGTGGGCAAGAAGAGCGAGAGTAGAAGGGATAACTGTTTTGATGGGGAATGCGAGAGTGAGCTGAATAGAAGAAATGAACTAAGAGCAGAAATAGGGGAAGCAAGAGAAGCATACAAGGAACAAAGCAAAAAATGCAAAAAGGTACTACGAGAAAGGAAAAGAAAATACACGGCAAGGCTTATAGAAAGGATTGAAGAAGATTTTAAAAACAAAGAAATAAGAAGTCTGTATAAAGGAATAAAATGGGAACACAAGGGATATGAGCCAAAGTTGGCATGTTATAAGAGCAAAGAGGGCCAATTAGTGGGAACACATAGGGAGGTATTGCAAGTGTGGGGGGAGCATTATGAAGAGTTATTGAATGGAGAGGGCGAACAAGTGGACGGGCTGGGAAACGAAGGAGAATGCAGAGAAAGCCGAGCAGAACGGGAAACCTGGAAGAAGAGCCGCCCAGTGTAGATGAGATAAAGGAAATTATTAGTAAATTAAAGAATAATAAAAGTCCAGGCAATGATCACATACCGGCAGAGCTTTTTAAAAAAGGTGGTAAGGAACTGACGGAATGCCAGAAACTGTTGGAAAAAGTGTGGACGCAGGAAAGATTACCGCAGAATTGGAATGAAGCCACACTGGTACCAATTTTCAAGAAAAAAGGAGACAGGATGGAATGCTCAAATTATAGAGGGATTGTGCTTTTAAATGTGGCTTGCAAAATTCTGGCGTCTTTTCGAGGGCTCTCAAATTGAGAATTTACAAGAGCGTAATACGCCCAATAGTAACGTTTGCGAGCGAAACTTGGACATTGGGAATAGTAGAGCAAGCACTGCTGAGGATATGGGAAAGAAAAGTGCGTAGGAACACATATACATATATGGCGGAAAACTGGTGGGAGGAACATGAGAGAGAAGGACAAACGGGGAACTGATGGAAATGTACGAAGATCCGGATACAGTGGGAATAGCAAAGGGACATAAGCTACGATGGCTCGGGCGCGTGGTGAGAATGGGGGATGAGAGAACCACAAGGAGGATACTAGAGGCCTCAATAGGGGGGGAAAGGCGTGGAAGACCGAGGACGAGATGGATGGCGGAAGTGATGAAGGACATCGAAAGGAGCAACATTACGAAGTGGAGAGAGAGGGTGTAGACAGAAAAGAATGGAAAAGAACAGTCCACCAAGCTATGGGCCTACTAGGCCTGCACAGCTAGCAATATACAGGGTGTAACAAAAATGTGGACTGAACGCTCCTGAAGTAGCGTTCAGGAGCATATTCTACGCAACAAAATGAACAAAAAAGTTCATACAAACATATGTCCAAAAATGAGCCGTTTTCATGTTAGAGTGGTTCTTACGGAGAAAGTTTTTTAATTAATAAAATAAAAAATACAGTAAGTAAAAATAGTTACCCATGCAAATACAATACTGTAATGATCTTAATTGTCATTGCAATAAATATCAAGTAGTCTTCCATCAAAAAGTCCGCTACTTCAGGAGGATATTCTTCGCATCAAAATGAACAGAAAAGTTCATATAACAAATGTCCAAAAATGAGCCGTTTTCATGTTACTCATTAATTTTTTTTTTCAAACGAACTAAAAGACAAGTACAAAAGCAAAAG
The DNA here is from genome assembly GCA_033557515.1 of Diorygopyx duplodentatus. Lineage (NCBI taxonomy): Eukaryota > Metazoa > Arthropoda > Insecta > Coleoptera > Scarabaeidae > Diorygopyx > Diorygopyx duplodentatus. The sequence goes on from JAWQRJ010005096.1 coordinate 9,741, forward strand.
TAACGTGAAACAAAACAAATGTCAGAGCAAATGTTCAAAGTACAATAATCAACAATTACAACAACGAAAGGCGTTTCGTTGTTGTAATTGTTACCCTTGTAGTTTGCCTGAAGAAGACGCAATTTGCCGTCGAAATATAGCAAAGAACAAAAAGGAAACCTGTTGTTTCATTAGATTGTTTCATATATAATTATTTACATTTAACCTAATGGTAGTAATTTTTAAGGAAATTGAATGAATAAAAATAGTGTCCTTGAGCGGGGTTCGAACCCGCGACCTAGTTGGCTGCTCTGCCACTGAGCTACCCGAGGACTCGGATTGAACACCGCTCGTTGGAAACACATTTCTACATTCATGTTACGGCTAAAGCAAGAATGAAAGCAAACCTAGGTTTAACCGGTTAAATTGGGGATTAACAAGACTTTGCGGCTAAAGCCCGAAAAGTTCCCAACGCTTCCGCCTTTAACCGGCTAAAACTGGGTCTAATCAATCCTAGTCGGTTAATGCCCGAAGTTAAGTTATATATCTTTATAGAGCAAGATATTATAAGGTAATAAATAAATAAATCAGAAGTATTTTTAATTTCTATTTATTATTGCAAGATAAACTTGAACAAACTTAAGCTACATAAAATATTTGCAGCTTTGCAGACATTCTTTGCTTCCGCATTTTGTTTTACAATGGCATTTTTTAAATCCTTGACCACCAGAAGTTGATTGTAGATTTTCGAGTTGCCGCAAGGACTTGTTTTCAGCTGAAACATCCCTAATG
>JAWQRJ010005097.1:0-10510 GCA_033557515.1 Diorygopyx duplodentatus
AATGAAGAATTATTAAGTTCATAGATCAGAAAAGTATTTGTAAGCAAATATTTATAAGTAAATATGTTATTATTTGTATATTTTACATGTTAATGGCTAGATTTATATTAATATTTATATTTGTTTTGGATGTTGACGCTATGAAAAGATTTTGTAATGTAATTTATTAATGTATGATTATTTTGCATACAAGTACTCGTTTATTGCGATGATACGAGAAAAAAAGAATGTTACTCTTTTATGATTTTTACAATATATTATGTAAGATCATATAATGTAAAAATCACAAAATAAAAACGTCTTTTTTAGTGAGCGTCCTACATCCCATTATATAACATCTGGTCACTTTAAGTAGTACATTAAATGTCAAAAATTACCGATTATGAAACTCTCAAAAGTGATTTTTTGAATGTGAAATCTAAGTCCTTTCTCTCTTTTTATAGACTATATTCGCAGCATACATATTTTGTTGTTCTAAATATTGCAGTGCTCGATCCATCGTTTCTTATGGATGCTTTTTTGCTCAGCTTGCATTAAAGTCTCCAATAATGATGGTATGTTTTATCTTTGCGCTTCTATAGCTGTTATTAAGTGTTCATAGAAGGACTCGACGTCTCATCATCATAGGAACTAATTGGTGCGTAGACCTGAATTATCTTCATTTGTCTCCTGAATTAATAGCATTAACTTTTTGTTGCTGCGCTACATTATTACCTCTTTGCAAATTAATAACATTTGCTGGTTGCTTCAAAATTAAATTATTGGACCACATTGTTGTTGTAATTTTATTAGTACTTGCTGTGGAAGATGGGTAGATAGACATGAAATCTTCTTCCTTTTGAGTTTAGTCTGTTGTGTTTTTACTCTATTTCCTAAGGTGAAACCAAAGTTCAATCTCACCAGAGGAAAAGGTTTTGTAACAATTCTTTGAAAAGATTTTGTAACAATTCTGATCATAGCCCCCTCGGTTTCTTAAGAACCAACGCTTCTTCTTTTTTTTTGAACATTTCGTCTTCCCACCTTTTCCTTTTTCTTTCACGAATTTGACCACATCTTACGGCATTAAAGAATGTACATCCTCAGCCTGATTGACGGTGATCTACCAATTTGCTCCGCATCGCTCCGATATTCGGCGCGATAACGATCTTCGGGGCTTTTTGCTTCACCTGTTCCTGACGTTTATCCGTTTGTTATCTGTCATTTCGGAGAATCGCGCGAGAGGACGCGATAATGAAGAAGAGAGCGAGAAGGAGAAAGGCGGACGGACGACGGCGAGCCGTCGAGGCATCCAGAGGATTCCCGCCGCCTCCCCGCCCCTCCCCGTCGCGGAGGGAACGCGGGGAGGCGCGGCGAAAAGAGAGTAAAAAATGCCCGTTTATTCGAAACAAAATCTTGATAAGCAATCCAAGTTGTCATCTCCGACCCGTCGCACACTTGAATAAATTTGACAGACGGTTCATAGGAAAGATGAAAAATTAACATCGTAGAAGGCCGCGTCAGGTCGACTGTAGCGCCGCGCTGCGGTCAATCGTGAAACCCGTTTCCATCGTGCCTCACCCATTCCTGCACGGCGCTCCGTCTTCCTCTCTCTCTTTCTCCCGTGGCCCTACGAGATCTCAATCGGAAAAAGGATTTATCGATAAATATGTACTTACGTGCAGTTGTTTATTGCAAAAGGAAAAGTTGGTGTTTATCTATGGATAAATATCTATGTGATCTGGTTTATACGCGATATTTGTAGATAATGCGTTCAGTTACAACTGCTAACAACCAATTAAATTTAAAGAAAATTCTATACTATTAAACGCGCTAAGCTTGTATGTATGTATGTATTCCCCAGATCCGGAAGATGAGAAATGTATCGCCAAGATATGACCGAATGCAATACTTCCTCTTTAGACATTTAGGTAAGAGAAATTATAAACAGAGTACAGTAAAAGGAAATAATTTAAACATCAAAAAGATTACCTTTACTTTACGATCGGTTCCTACGGCGAACACCTATAAACATAGGTATCTGAGCACTAAGTTTTTCTCAGTAATTAAGGGACGTTCAGTCCCATCTCACTGTTCCCCCTGTACATTAACGTGATGGTTCAATTGTGAAGTTAATATCAAGAAATAGCATTGCGGTCTTTACAAAACCGGCAACATATCCTTAATAAGTCTTAGAAACCATGTTATTTCTCGTGTGGGTACATTTTTTAGCTATCTTTATTGCCTCGGCGGTTGATACAGTTAAAGCAGACCACGGTTGTCATCGCCAGCCGATCGTAAACCGGTTGAAAAATTTAATTGATCTTTTAAACTTTATTCTTATTCAAAACGGTAAAGTCATACCTCTTAGTTTCTTCAGTTACATTGATCAACTACAAACAGCTTTAAACTAACAAGATACACGTGGGGAACCATATATGGGAGAAACAGGAGAAGGCCTTTTAAAATTTATTATTCAAATCATACTACACATCTATATTACAATTAAAAAAGGTCTTAATATACAATTCTAATATAAAACTATCTGAGATCATCAGAAGGTAAGTCCAGCCTCGTTGATGGTGTGAAATATTTTTTCTATAGCTGAGACGTACGCGGCCGTTCTGAAGTCAGTACCCAAATTAAATTCCTTCGCCGTATTTATCAACTCTCTAGCAGCCCTTTCCATGGTCCACGCCAACCCAGACACCACAATGTCCCTTTCGGAAGCGCCTGCGATCCTGGTCTTGAAGGATTCGCTGGGCACTATCGGAATCCGTTTGGTCCCGTCTTGGCCGAAGTGCCTTTCCAAGGACTCTTGCACCGAACTGAGCAGGAGGTAGTTGGAATCTCTTTCGTATTTGAACGTCAGCCTCCCGAACGAGGTGTGGTTCAGGTTCTTCAGCCACTCGAAGTAGGAAACGGTCACGCCGCCGGCGTTGCAAAAGAGGTCGGGAAGGATCAGGATGTTCTTGGAAAGGAGCACTTTGTCGCCGGAAGGAGTTATCGGGCCGTTCGCTCCTTCCGCAACAATTTTCGCCTTGATCTCCTGCGCGACCTCTTTGGTGATCAGTTTCTCGCCGGCCGCCGGAATCAGGATGTCGCAAGGCTCGCAAATCAGGTTCTTGCCCTTGTAGGGTTGGGCGCCGGGGAAACCCACTATAGTGCCCTTGGATAACTTGTAGTTGTGCAGGTCCAGACAGTTTATCCCTTGCGGAGATACCAAGCTACCGTCGACCTCCATTATACCTATGCATTTTGCTCCTGCAGTCGTTAGATATCTGAGGAATTTTCAAGAAAGACAAACTTAAGAAGAAAAACTCTAACACAACAGCTGGTAACAACTATGTTTAAAAGTAGATCGTTATGCTGAATAGGAAAATGATTCTCTGAAACGCCAGTTAGGTTTGTCCTGTTGAATTCCCGTTATGCTACAGAAAGTTACCATAAAAATATCGTCGAAAGTTTATCATCGACGCCGACTGTCATCAAGGATTCTATTGCCTTCGCAAGTACCCTAACGGGATCGGACAGTAAAAGATTCAATTACCTCGCAAAATGAAATTACAGTACTCTTGGAGATGACTACAATAACTGAAACGGTCTTAACTGCTGCGATATCGAGCTAAATGACGTTTTCAGTGTAAAAATCGTAATTAGACATTAAAGGCGTACTCCACCTGCTCGTGTGGAGGCCGACGTTCCCGAATCCCTGGATTATGAAGGTCTTGTCCTTCCATCCGACCGAGAGGCCGACCAGCTTCATGAAGTCCTCGCTCGTTATGATCTGGTCCAGGCAATTGAAGATTCCCCTTCCCGGCGCGGATATCCTTCCGTGGATGCCCCCCTGGTTCAGGGGCTTCCCCGTGCAGCATCCCTGCGCGTTAATATCTCTGTACCCGAACGTTTTGTGGTAGGTGTCAGCTATCCAAGACATCTCCCTTTCCCCGGTAGCCACGTCCGGAGCTGGGACATCAATTTCCGGCCCGATAAATCCTTTCCTCGCCAACTCGATCGTGTACCTCCTGGTTATCCTTTCCAATTCGTTTATGGTAAACTTATAAGGGTTAATACACAATCCCCCAGTTGATCCTCCAAATGGGACACCAACCGTAGCACACTTGTAAGTCATTATTGCGGATAACGCTCGAATTTCATCCCTGTTGACCGTCAAACAATACCTCATGCCACCCTTAACGGGCATCTTATGGCACTTGTGCATCGCCCTGAAGCCTTTAATCATCTCGTAGGTGCCGTCGTCCTTCTTCACCGGGAAATTCAACTCTAGGATGGCGTCGCATTTTTCTAAGTACGACATGATGTTCTTCACCTTCGCCTTTCTTGTTGTCAGGTCCATTGGAGGCAACCCCTTCTGATGTTTCAACGACTCGATCAACTTTTCCTCGACAACCACCCTGGCCTTGTGGAAATTGTACTGCACCATGTTGTAGAACGTGGGGTTGGATTGTTCAGGAACATCCTTTAGGTAATCCGGCATCTTTCCCAGGTCCGAATAAAAGCGGGCCGATTGAGACGTTACTCTTGCCGAAGAAAACAGAAGACGGCATCGCGGGATCGAGAGCGAAAACATCGGAAGGCAAAAGATGCGGGCGGACGGAAGAAAGACAGGTGGCAAAGTTGACACGCGATGACGTCACGTTATTTCTGTTTACTGTCCGTGGTTATGGCAATGTTAATGCCGGCGGATATTTTAATGGCAGTTTTTATCGGCGTACGGTGCTTCGTCACTGTTACTTTTAATAGTTAGAAATCTGTCTGGAGGTTTATTTTTATATTATACGTTTCGTCGTTGCGCGTTTCGTTGTCAATGGATGACACTTTTAAAAATCGTTGTGATTCACCGGACAACGGCAAGTTGTAAATTCCGCGGGATAGTTCCAGAATACGAAATGAAGATATAAACTTCATTGGCAGTTGCCTTGAGAAAGAATAAGAAATACGTTTCGAAGGAATGTCGCCAGAAAACGTAAACACGAACAAAATGTAAGGATCGCAGAATGAATTATAATGAGGGGGGATATTTCAATTCTCTAATTTCGATTTTTCTGCCGGTCTCTCCTATGTATGTAACATTGCAAGTTTCACATGTAAGGGTGTATACACCATTTTTTTCTAGTAATTTGGTAGGTGGTTTCCTATTGTTAAGTATGTTTTTTAGATTATGGTTTATTTTAAGGGTAAGTGAAATGTTGAATTTATTAGCAATGTTTTTAATTTTGTTACTGATTTTGCCTTGTTAAGTGATGACTCTATAGATTGGTTTAGGTTTATCTTCTATATGTAGTAGTGTTGTATAGTTATTATGTCTAACATTGTATTTTTGAAATATATTATAAAATAGTGGATATCGTAACCATTGTTAGAAGCAATTTGTTGTACAATGTTTAACTCTTTTTTCATGTTATTAAAACTGAGAGGAGCATTTTTTAATCTGTATATATAAGAAATGAAAGTTGATTTTTTAATTGTTGGGTCACGAAAGGAATTAAATGGGATAATAACGTCGGTTTGTGTAGGTTTCCTATAAATCTCATAATTAATTGTATGTAGTGATTTTTTTTTAAAATTAAAAATTTAAGGTGTGATTATTTTCTAATTCTATGGTGAATTTTATTTTAGGGTGTAATGTATTTATAAAATTATGATGTTGAATTATAATATTTATATTTGTAGTCTCAATTATGACTAGAATATCGTCTACATATCTGTTCCATAATACAATTTTGTCAATGAATTCGAAATTGCTGTTGTGTATAATTTCTTCTAAATGATTCATGAAAATGTCACTCATAAGTCCGCTAAGTAAGGAGCTCATAGATAAACCTTCAATCATTTTGTAATATTTATTGTTAAATGTAAAGTCATTTTGGTTAATGCAAGCAGTTAAACGTTTTATTAAGTTATTAGCATCTGTATTATTGTAAGTGATTATTAATGATTTGTGTAGCTATGGAAATTGTTTCTTTAATAGGTATATTAGTGTATAGGTTAATAATGTCAAATGATAAAGTTGTAAATTCAGAAGGTAGGACTAAATTTCGGATGTCATCAAATAAATTGTAACAATTCTTTATAGTATATTTAGGTGTAAATTGAATTATATTTTTGAAAAAATTGACTAAGAATTTAGAAACAAAGTATGAACTAGAAATATGGAGATTATAATTGGTCTAAGTGGAATACCACTTTTGTGTATTTTGGAGAGTGAATGTAGCTTAGAGGTTATTGGGTTCATAGGTAATGCTTTTTTAGGATTGAAATTATATTTATTTAAAGTTTCTGAATTTCTTTAAAGATTTTTTTAAAAATTATTGTGAAAAGTTAGATTAGGGTTTCTCTTTACCTCTACAAAGTTATTTTCTTGTATAAATTGTTCTGTTTTTCGAATGTAATCTACGTTATTCATTATACCAGCGTTTTTGTCACCTGTTGTAACTATGACGTTTTCTTCTTTTAACTTTTTTTGTTGGTTTCGTAGTGTGATGTTTTCTTGATCTTCATGTATTCTTGATTTTTTACTTCGACGATGTAGGTTTTCTTCTTTTCTAATGGTTGTAATAATTTGTTTCTTGATTTCTTCATCTTCTGGATGGTTTTTGATGACTGCTTCAATTTTTATTGTCAACTTTGGAAAGTTGATTTCTTTGTACGGAGCATATTTATGGCCTGTTTGAAGAAGTGTTTCTTTTACTTTAGTTAGTTTCAGAGATGAAAGAATAGTAAAACGGGCGTGAAATTTGTGTGAATTTTCAAGTAGTGTATTTGGGAGTTGTTTTGATTTTAATAATTCTTTTTGTGTTTGACAAGTATCAGAAAGTGGAATTTTATGTTTTCTAATTTCTGTTTCATAAATTTTTGTTTTAATTGAAATATTTTATTTCAACTGATTTGTTTAGGAAATTTAAAACTAGCAAAAGTAGGAATTAACTTGAAGTGTAGACACGTTTTGATAAATTTAATGTTTAACAGTGATTTATGTAGTTTAAGGTGTATAGCTTTTCATTTGTTCAGAGTTAAGCTTGTATCGCTTGGATTTATGATGATTTAGAAAAGTATGTATTACTCATTTAATTAAGAATTCCAAGAAGGAGAGTAATGATTTTTACTAATCGATATGTTTAGAAACTAAATTTCGTTTCTAAACATACTACACTAACATTTTTAACCGAAGGTCATAATAGTGGTTTAATTACAATATTTGATCATGGCCTATCTCCCTTCCTAATCCACCCAGTTTCAGCGATTTTCAAATCATATGTGCAAACGTGACGTCGCACCTTCATGCAGAATCATCTCGTCTCTCACCATACAGCCCACTTGACGGGCCATTCGGCCTAGCTGTCCATCCGGCAGCGAGTGCACACAGAAAAGATGAGACAGGTCGCCGCTTGTCGGCAAAGAGCGTTGGGAAAGCAAGTGAGCGCGAATGTATATTCATTCATAGCTGCGCCGTTCGTGGCTCGACTTGGGTGGTCCGGCAAAAGCGAGGACGGTTGGTTCGCGGGCAGAACACCAGCTCGCTCTTCGCGGCCAAGCAAGCCATTATGCCCGGCCGTCCATCCGTCTGCCGCTCTTCTTGTTCTTCTTCCATCCTGGAGCTCTCTGGCAGCACCATCGGATTTCTACGAATATTTTAGTCCTGCTCCTCAAGTACGCCTATTACCCAGTTCGTTACGTCTTCTTTTCGCATTAGAGTCCTGCTGGTCCTTCTCTTGTAATCATAGTAAATATCTGCTTCGTCTTCTTCTGCTATCTGGTGTATTGGTTTTTGTTTATTTGGTGAAATGTTTGGATTCCTTATTCTTTAATCAAACTTTACTTCAGTATGATATGAGCGCTTTATCTAGTCATAAAATTATTGGTATGCCATTTGTTTAGCACCTTCCTCGATTCGAACGCTTGCAAATTTAGCATTCAACGACAGCAGCTGAAATATAAGCTCACTCTTTTTACAAGCTCGTTATGAATGCATTACGGAACAAGTAATTTAATGAGAGCGCTTTCGATCAGTAACGAGAAACTTAAACGACTGTCCACTGATTACGGACACAGACATTAACAACGATATTTGAATGAAGCAGGACGGCGTATACAGTGTATAAAAATTCGTAAATAATCGAAAAGACGTATTATTTTTCATTTTCTGGTCAATACTTAAATACTATGCTGATGCCGTGATAGTAATGAGCCAGCTGAAAATGTCCATTAAACAACGATAAAGTACTGGAGTGCCAATATGTAATAATTACGGATAATATCAATTTTATTATCGGCTGAAATGGGGGAATATTTTATGGGGTGTCGTTTCGGTAATTGGCACTTTGGTCGGGACAGGTTTGCGTATATTTTATGACCAAACATAAATACGGGAATTATTAATAACGATTTCAACTTAAAGTATAAATTTAAGCGAGATATGCTAAAGACAGCATCATTGTTTAATGGAAACAGTTTCCTGAAACAATTCTCACGGTTACTGCGATTAAGAAGATGCAGTGCCCGATCCAGGCGTCTATGATCTGAGGGTATGTCTCACTGCGTCTCACGCCTAGATAAATACATGACGCAGTCGTGTACCCACTCTGTCTAGCGAAAGAGAAAAATACGCGAGATATATTGTGCCCCGGAGTGACTCGCGACCACTAGTAATTATTTCCAACTTTTCTGGTTAACATTTTAGGATTTACCGATCGCAATTACTCAGCTTGCGTGATTTATGTGACGCCAGCGTAGAAATCGTGATTGAGGAAGTCACTATGGGGCCCCCTCGGTTTATGGCGAACGATCTCTGTAAACGTTCAAGCTCTTACACTTGAAGACCAATAACTTTTATCGAATAAAAGACCTTCACGACTGCGGCTAATATTATGCTAAATATGGGAAACACACTGGGATTTATAGATAGAGAATAGCTGTATCATATCCTTTATGGTGCTCGTGGTAATGCGAGATTATTTTCATAATCGGCAACGTCAAACTAGATAAGAAAAATACTACACCAAAATTGTACATAACTACTTGTTTAATGCCAATATATCCAATATTATTAGAAACTCATCTATATTAGGAACTAAATTAGAAACTCTCCTATATTGGAAACTCTCCTTGACACTGTGTACTTGATTTGAGAGGAAATTTGGCAATATGGGCTACGCTGCCGACGTGGGACAGTCGCGCCGCATTATAACCTGATCTACTGTTAACCCGAATGTTCGCGGCACATACCGATACGTCTCGATCTTTCTGGATTGCAAATACACGACTTTAAAAGCAGCGGCATCGCGTTAGTTGTTAATTGTGTCGTTGTGACTGTGTTACATAAGAGAGTTTGTCAATTAGAGTTCAAACGCTGAAAAAAAAATGTATACTTGCCTACACGTTTAGTAAGTATGGACGGATTTTTAATTGGAAGCAAACGTGAGATTAAGGATGAAGAAGCATCCACTTCATCAGAAACGTCCAGTGTCAGTGCTAATCCTGTTATAAAATCAAATATGGTGTTTATCTAAGCCTTCTTTTGTTTTTCCAAAAAAATTCATCGCCTACTAGATATCCTGAAAAAACTGAAAATTCTCATTTACTTCAAATGTAAATATTTTCCATATTATTTATCGTATGAAACGATTTCGAGGGAAAAAGTTGTAGATATCAAAGCATTCTGTAAGATAGATTATAAAAATATTTTTTATCTAGCACCAGTGTCGAGATATGACCCAAAGTTGTATTTTTTTTTAAATAGAAACAATAGTCGATTTTGACATTATTAAATTACCCGATTTTTTCCCTTTCCAACAACATAAGGTTCGTGGTATTTATCTTTCACAGTTTAGGAGATATAAAGAAAAATCATATTCTACACAGATTTTAACCCACATCACACTACCCATAATTAAGACTTATGTTTTGTTTCCAAAACAAAAGACTGCATATGTGGTATTTATTATCTTTTATGCTTTAGTGGATATAAAGAAAAAAGATTTTCTGAAAAAACAGTTCGTTCAAATTTAGTACGTCAATAAATTGCAAAAAAAAACGAAACATGGAAGCAATAAACATGGTAACAATGAACATGGAAGCAATAAACATGGTAATAGCAAACATGATAACAATAAACATAGTAACAATAAACACGGTAAAAATAAACACGATAACAATAAACCAAAATTTTCCTACAAAAGATGTTCAATAAAATTCTTTGGAGTGATGAAAGTCGATTTACAAACACCGGCATTTACAATCGGAATAATTACCATTATTGGAATAATGAAAATCCGAAAATAGTTCGACAGTCGATTTGGATTTAACGTGTGGTGCGGCACTTTGGGAAACCGTTTAATAGGTCTGTTTATTTTTAACGAAACTATGGATGATCTACCAATTCAAGAGGAGAGAACTATTTTCGAAAAGCGTGTTACCAAATATTTAGAAGTAAACGGCCGCCATATTGAACATCTTTTGTAGGAAAATGTTGGTTTATTGTTATCGTGTTTATTTTTACCATGTTTACTGTTAC
>JAWQRJ010005098.1:0-10510 GCA_033557515.1 Diorygopyx duplodentatus
CCATCAATATCAATTTTGTATTGGTATTGATGTACGACTGCAATGAAAATTCGAACTTTGTGATGGACACCGTTTTTTCAGATCAATCAACATTTTGTTTGAACGGCACACTAAACAGACATAACTGTCATTTCTAGGCAACCAAGAATCCGCATTGTGGACTGAATTTGTGGGTAACCGCATTATAGGGCATTAATTTTTTGAACACATTTTAAATGGTGAACGATATTTGATGGTGTAATATTAAGCCAACTTGTAGTGTGTTGGTTGGATTGACCAGAAGCAAGGTTTTGCCAATGAGCACATGTGAGCTAACCTCAAAATCTTACTCGCTTCACTGTAAGTAGTTTTTCAATTAAAACAATTCTGTATGACCACTTGTTTATATGTTTTGTAGATTCCTGATGGTGGAAATATATTTTTCGAAACTTGAGGTTGTGAAAAGAGTTTATCTGTTTTTTCATTGACCACCAGACTGCATAACCCAAGATTATATTTCATCCTTAACAAATATTGATTCAATCTATATTACCAGGAATCTATATCCTTGCTTTTTATGTTCCATTTGTAACTAAATTTGGAAAATATAGTTAGTTAGTATAGATCATTTTTATAAAAAAAAGATGATATACACTCCACAGTAAGGGGTGGGGTGTAATATTAGGGGGTGGAATTTTTACATCCTCTACATTATTCGTCATCTGATACCAACATATTGTAGAATAACTCATTTAAATCTTACCGTCACAGAAAAAATCAATTGGTGTAGATCACTCACACGACTTTCTCTCACCAAATCCCCCGATCTATTTTAGGAAAATAAGTTCTAAACGGTGCGACTTTGGACATTTGCATATTTAATAAAATCGACCATAAATTCCATAAAAACGCCAAAAAGGAGGGTAACATATACAAATTGGAACCACCCGTATACCATTTCGCTATTCATACTACTGGAAAAGAAGGGGAAGCATGGATTGCATATCAACGAAAAGTAAGTTGAAGGGGAAGAGCATTTGACATAGAAGTAATAACTTGGAACCACCCTTGTACAATCTTACTATTTAAACTACTGGAGGATAAAGCGGAGGAGTATGAATCGTATATCAACAAACTAGTAATAAAGTTATAAAACTGTTAAATGTAAACATTGTGCAGTTCGTCCGTCTGTCAATCTGTGATTAACACCTCCTGTTTCTAATCATTTTAGGGAAAAAAGCTTCAATTAAAATTTTTATTGTATCGGTTCTATTTTCTTCTAGAAGTATTTTCATATATTCTCCTTGACAGAACACCTTGTTTAATTCCTTGTCGAATTTATTAACCATACATTTAGCTAAAGACGCACCATTTAGGAAGTATTGAACATTTTTTACAAAAAGGTTAGGGGGATTAGGTCAGAAAAAATCGTGATATATCGAGATATTTGATTCTTAAATGTCCAATAACTCTTAAAGGTTGCGACTTTGGCCAAATGTATGTTTAATAAAATAGACCGTAAATTCCATAAGGAACCCAAAAATGTAATAATATATGTAGGGTGTTCCATATAAAAAGTCAAGTTGTAATAAATAAATAGATAACTTGTGTCTTCTAAGTACCAGTCCAGTTTATTGGTTTAATATTATTTTTTAAACAAGGTTACACCATTTCCCTGAAATTTTTATTTTTCATTTGTACTGCAGGGTGGTTCCGTTATGAAGGTTATCAAATTTCTAACATATTGTTTCTTGGCCCGTTTTTCTTAAAGTTGCATGTTTTGAAGAAGATTCAAACGTTAGCATTTATAGAGACATTAAGAGTTTTTGCGTACGATGAGACATTAGGAGATTAGTGCGAGTGGAGTTTTAGTGAAGTTTTTTAATTAGGACCTGGGAATTTGGAATGGGAATTTGGTATGATATATCAAATCGAAAATAAAGAAGTGTGGAACTGACTTTCAAAGAAAAACACTCATAATAAGAAACTTCTAACAAAAAAGCTACCCATCCACAAAAGAAGTATAAGATGTGCAATTGCTTGTACTTGCAAATTATTAAGTTGATAAAATCGAATAGCCATTATAACTGTAGGTATGATTTTATCCATAGATTATTGTTATTTTAAATCTGTGCCTGCTTTCCATAATGCCTGCATAAAAAGTTGTAATTAAAAAATATAATAATTGATTTGAATCGCTACCTAAACACTTATCTTAATAGATCGACCGGCAACCAACCTCAAACAAAACCAATTTAACGATTGACCAGGAGAAAATTCACCGAATAATTAGTAATAATTTCGATTTACGCAGATTGCGCGTAATTGCTTGGCTTGTCGTAAGTGTTTTAATAGATTACTAAGCAAATAAACGTAAAACAAGCTGCGACTTCCTAGCTAAGCATTTATATCTGGCAGCTACTGCTTGTAATTAATAAATATTGCCCCGTAAAATATATGAGATAATGACAGGAAACCGTTAGCGCTTGCATTTCTGCAATGTTTAATGGATGTCGCGTTTTTCGTGACCGTAGGAAACAAAATGGGCAAAACCATAAATAATTGCTACTTTCACCGTAGCCTTTCAACGCGATTGTAGTAGTCTAAATTGGTGAGATCCGTTTTCTAGATGGAACTTGGCGATAAATATCGGGCCAGCCATCAATTTGCAATATAATTATTAAAAGGGGCAACCGCAATTTTATTCAAATCGAATAGGCGTGAAGATAGCGAACCGGGCAGCTGTTTATTGCAGCACCTCATTATCAAGCCTGTTAATGTTCGACTTTTATTATAATCCAAGGCAATTTAAATGGTAATGCGAATATGAGAACGAGATCTGCTTTGTGTGTAGTTAAAAGCTGCTGAAATATCTGCAACCAGTGTGGCACACGAGCAAATGAAAAAAACGACAACACCTGTGAGAAAACAAGTACTTTCCCCTATGTTTTCTTTTAGTGCATTCAAAAAGTATGGAAGCGCCTTAATGTAGGCTGTATTATCATCAACACAACAATTTAAATATATATATATATATATATATATATATATATATTTGGACGGTCTGTAAGCCTTTGTGGACAAACCGTCTCTGACCGATAGTTTCCTTGCAATGTTACCTCTTGGATTAGAAAGCGCGTAATTGCCTTAGCCGTGTCGATGGGCTGGAAGCAGGAAGCGTCATTCGCAGGTGTAAAAACCGAATCAATCGTGACAACTTGCGATAGGTCGGGAGAAGATGCCAGTAGTGATTGATGCACAATGGGGCAATTATCACAAGCACTCCACTCGAGATCCTGTTTCATTAGGCACCGCGGCCATTTATCCGGTACGTTGATTAATCATTGTCCACTATTGATGTAGCAGATCAAGCAGATGACCGTTTATTTAATCTTGCATACGATTGTACAATTTGTTATTCAATTAGCTAATGACAATTAACAATTTTGCTTTCGTTGTCACGTATTAAGAAGTAGACAAGGTGTTGCAATTGTTTTTTCCCGATCTGGCAAGCCAAAATAAAAAGAAACAAAATCCGAATATTAAAATGTTATGCACCAAATATTGTTTTTCTATAATGGGTCTATCGGCTTGCGCAAGAAATAAAATTACCTGGCGCTTTGGAAAGGACGGAAGAGACCAAAATCTAGAAATGTTCCAAAAGTCATCATTATTTTATATTTTTCCTGACTAGTGCTAGAACATAGTAATGATTATTTATTCAGCAGAATTATAACTAATAAATTTTATATAATCAGAAAATACCTACGTACATTTCTAGAAGTACCGCAGCGATTACCGATAGCCGGTCAGCGGATTCTCGAAATAATGGACCGATGCCAATCGTGAGTTATTACCTTTTCAGCCGATGATATCCGGAGGAGATGGGAAGCCATATTTTATTACCTCGTCGAAATTCGCATGTCACGATCGGCGCTGTAAACATACATCGCCAAAAGGGGAATTGATGATTGATCGTCAATCTTCCTTCGTTTGCTTATTAATCGAATCTGCATAGTCGCGGGAGGTAGTGGTTTCGAGTATTTGCCAGATCCTCACGTCATAAATTTCGCATGCTTTGTTGCGAATCGCAACGACGCGTGAAATTGTTTTGATTTCCAAGAAGAGGCTACAACGCCTGAGAATAAAATTAATAAATAAAATGATGGAAAGGATGAGTAATAATTTGTGTGCGTCTAAAATTGTGCGTGTGTTAATAGTCTACTGACTATTGTTTTTTTTGTGCTATTTCCACCAAACCTTGGTCGAAATAAACCACATAAAGGAATATAATGGATTTATGCAAACATCATTTAAACTTTTGTTAGATGGGTTTGATTGCCCCATTGTCTCTGCAATCATTAACATCATTTCCTAAATGAATTTAATTTGGAGCATAGCCTTTTTAGAACACTGCCCGTGCGTTCCCATACTTTCATGCAAATGCGCTGCTCCATCTTTTCACTTTCCGATTTTCCCTTCAATCGACTGCTCCGTCCGCTAATTATCGTTTCCGAACGACCAGCACATAATTGCACTCCGCCAAAGAACTAAAGCATCCACCGCGGTACACGTTAGACCTTAAAGAAGTCCTTATATTACCGTCCTTCTCGGCGCCGAACACGTACTGGGCGTTTCGGTCTCGCGCGCGAGTGTGTGTTATAATTTCCCTTTATGGCTAATAATCTCCGTAAAAATGTGTAATAGACCGTCATCAGTCGACGGCGGCGGCTCTCTGAGGAAACCAACCGTTCGGCCGTGCACGGACCGGGTTCGCGCAGTGGCCGCCGCGGGCTTCGGCGGCCGAGGAGAGCGCTGCGTCGCGAATTTACCGGTGAATTATCTGTTAAACTGGTGCATTAATTGATTTCGAACTGTTTTGCCGCCGGTGTTCATTATGAATTAGCCAAGGAGCGCGACTGGCCGCGTTCACCGACAGCGTAAATACGGTCCCAGGGCCGCATCCGCCCCGGTAAACCGTTAGTGCACCGCCCTTACACCGTCCTTTCAGCGAGTAAATATACGCATAATCGATTTTCTAGATGGAACAAGTTTATATAATAGGCAATACAGGTATAAAATTAATTGTTAATGATGTGAATTCTTATCTGTTCTAATTTTCTAAAAGAAATTTGAGCATAAATTACACTATTGAACAGAATTTTATATATTTTTTTATTTTAACACAATAAGAAGAATAATATAAGAAAGTCTTTTATACAATTTATTATCTTCTGCTGGGTCTGCGCTATTCTCAGTAGTTTTGCTATTGACCTTCATACGTCTTTATGCGTGCGGACATATAACTCTTCCCTCGCTAGATGCGACTTCCTCCTGGATGTCGGTCCTCGTCCTTGGCTTCTGACGTAACTTATTCATATTATATCGTATAATAATATAATTTATTACATAGTATTTCTTAAAATTTACTTCTAAATTGGGTATTTTCCTATCCACAATTGTTGTTAAATTCTGTAATACAATTTCAGGTTGTCCTTTTGTATTTATTTTATTAATCTTTATTTGCGTTACGAAATTACGGTTTTTTTTTGTATTTTAAAATAATTTTCAAAGATCATTCATAAGAATGTATCTTTAATATTTGAATGTTCTCTTAATATTGTATTCATTGTTCTCTGAAACGTTGGCGGGGTATTACACAAACCAAAGGGCATTCTATTAAATTTATACAAACCTTGATCGGTTGTAAAAGGTGTTTTAGCTTTATTTTTTTCTTTTAACTCAATTTGATGATAACCAGATACCAAATCTAAGCTAGCAAAATAATATGCTCCTCCTAATTTATCGAGAATTGCGTTTATATTAGGCTATCTTTTACAGTTTTGTCGTTTAGACGTCTTTAATCTAGTCTATATTTTTGTAGCGTCTAATTTCTTTGGTAATAGAGATACTGGGGATTACCTTGGGGAATTACTTTCTCTAATAATATTGTACGATTTTCTGTAAGGTTTCTGATAAAGAGGGACATTGTCATTTAAATTGATTTAATGTTTAACTTTTGCATGAAACGTTAATTGAATATTATCATTATAGATTATTTCGTGATCTTTACACCCTAAATTCTTTATTACTCTTTTCTCTTCTGAATTTAGATGATGAATTATTAGTTTCTCTTTGATTGTTCTCATCTGAATGTTCTTTATTTCTTTCAATGTTAAATTTGAAATTTTATCTTAAATAGGTTAATTTATTTCTTCTACAAATATTGGTTCTACATCTAATTTAAGTGGATATTCATTAAAATTTGTCACTTTCACTAAGGTTTCATTATGATTGACGGTTATTAATGAGTCTGGAATTTCTACACCTTGCCTTAGTTCCATATGGTTTAACGTAAACTGACCTTGACTACGCCGAACTGGGATTTTACTTATCTGTCTTGTCCTTTGCTGGGATTTCTATTGAGGGATCGTTTAATTTAAATGCAATGGTTGGATATGGTGTTCCTAGAATTTTATGTTTATAATTTAAATTTGCGCTTAGCATTTCTAAAGCGTCGCTACCAATGATTCCATCATATTTGATAGAAAAATCAATCATTAAAAATTTGGGATTTGAATTTTATACGCATTTTGCGTGATTCCATGCATTGTTTTGATTAAATAAGGTTCATAAAAGTATAATCTTGAAAATAAAGTTGTACTAAATTTCGTGATAAACTTGAAGCTGAGGATCCTGTATCGTTTAATATTTTTGCATTGTTTAATTCGGGCATAACGATACACTGTAATCTATGTAAATTTTGCATATTTAGGTCTACCGCTTTTCATTCGCTATTTCATCTGCATTTTCTGCTTCTGAAGTGTCATTTTCGATATTTTCTACATTATCGGGTGGAACTTCATAATACTGATAATATTGAAGTTTCTTCGTCATAAAATACATTATCATTAAGTTCTAAATTATTTATATCGTATTTTGGACGTTTTGGTGGTACTCTTTAATTATTCTTTGTTTTATCTACGCCCATAGGTTGGGGATATCTGACATTTGGATTGGAACCAAATGTTTTCCAATTTGTGGATGGAAACAAAAATTTTCCAATTTGTGGATGGAAACAAAAATTTTTGAAAGTTGTATTACCCGATGGTCTAAAATTTAGATTTCTCATCATCATAGGTCTATTTTGTTGGAAATTCGGAATAAATATATGAAATGGTTGACTGAAATTTCTGTTTGGAAATTGATTAAAGTTTTAATGTTGATTAAATGTATTCCTGTTAATTTGATTATTATTTGGAATCGGTAAATACACTGATTTATAAATTACTTTTAGATTTAAATGGTTCTTGTTTTCTTTAGATTTAAATGGTTCGAAATTTTTACCTGGTGGTATTGATTTCAATTTCGGAGGGTTGTTAACATTTGTTTGTGTGTTTTGCTTACAAAAAATTAGCCAATTTTGTTTTTCTAAAACAAAAGACATTGCTGTTTCTAAATTTGCCGGATTGTTACTAAATACTAAATAAATAAATTCTACATACTCAGAATAATTTATTAGTAATCTCAAATTAGTCTGTAAAGCAGTTTTTTTTATATAAATTCGTTTTTAGCATTATTTCAGGCTGATTTACAGTTAATTTTATCTTTGTTAACAAAATATTTAAAGAATCCCTAATTCTATCGCCTAATGAGTAAGGATTATTATGTTCAATTTTTACCTGCATTAAATTTGTTAAAAGATACTCTTTGGATCGATGATCTGAATAATTAAGTGTTGCCAAGTATTCAATTAAAATGAAAGAGTTTTAAACTTCTTTTGTTTGCTTTATTCTTTTATCATAAAATTAATAATAATAAAAATAATAATAATATTAAAAACATCATAAAATGGGTACGATATGTCGATGATGTTTTTTGCATCTGGAATTGTAATCATATAAACCTTAACTCCTTTCTAAAATATCTCAATGCAATACACAATAACCTTAAATTTATCCTATAAATAGAAAAAAAACAAATCAATTTCCTTGACCTCACCATGACTAATAACAACAACTTTCCCACCTTCAACATATACAGGAAACCTACTTACATTCCCACAATAATTCCCTATGACATCCTTTTTCTCACAGACAGCTGTTTTCTGTTCCTTTGTATACCAAGTTTTTAAATAACCTCTAACTCCAGAAACACGAAAAAAAGGAATAATATATATTATATATTATTCCTTTTTTTATAATAATAATATCTTGCTGAAAATAATGGCTTCAATAAGAACATCATAAATAAAATTATATCCAAACAACCAACTAAAAACAATCCTCTGTACACTCCCAATACTAATCCAATTACCTTAACAGAAATATCAAATTCTAATAACAAAATAATTTATAAACCTTTATCTTTTAATAACACAAATTTAAAATCAACAAACATTTTCAAGAAATATAATATAAACGCCGCTTTAAAACAAATAATAAACTTTTAGAAATGTTTTCTAATCATAAACCAAAAATTCCCACTCTACCAACATATCCCAATGCTGGAAAAAAACGGGATATACTTAGTTGATTGTAATAAATGTGAAGGGTTATACGTAGGGCAAACCGGGCGTAATCTTGGTAAACGTATCCAAAAACACAATTTCAACTCTCAACTTTATTTAAACATACTCTACAAACTGGACATAAAATAAACTGCCAAAACATTCATGGCTTTAGTTGTGATCTGTGAAAGTTGAGTACATTTCTTGGGTTGGTAGTTGAGATATGATTTTTTGGACACAATTGTGTAAATTGCCAAAATCTGTGTTAAAACTTTAGTAGTTGAATTTTGGAAACTATATAGCTTTAGTTATGATCTGTGAAAGCTTGAATACATTTATTGGATTGGTAGTTGATATATGATTTTTTTGGAGAAAATAGTGTAAATTGCCAAAATCTGTGTTAAAACTTTCATAGTTGAATTTTGGAAACTATTTAGCTTTAGTTATTATCTGTGAAAGTTTGAATACATTTCTTTGTTTGGTAGCTGAGATATGATTTTTTGGAGAAAATGGTGCAAATTACAAAAATCGGCGTTAAAACTTTCGTAGTTGAATTTTGGAAACTATATAGCTTTAGTCATGATCTGTGAAAGTTTGAATACATTTCTTGGGTTGGTAGTTGAGATATGATTTTTTGGAGAAAATGGTGTAAATTACAAAAATCGGTGTTAGAAACTTTCGATGTTGAACGTCCGATTTTTTTTTCTGACGCTCGAAGAAGTTATGATTAATTTCCAGTATTTATTTAATACTATATAGCTTTAGTTATAATCTGTGAAAATTTGAACACATTTCTTGGGTTAGTAGTTGAAATATGATTTTTTGGACAAAATGGTGTAAATTGCCAAAATCGATGTTAAAACTTTCGTAGTTGAATTTTGGAAACTATATAGCTTTAGTTGTGATCTGTGAAAGTTTGAATACATTTCTTGGGTTTGTATTTGAGAAATGATTTTTTAAAGAAAATGGTGTAAATTGCCAAAATCGGTTTTAAAACTTTCATAGTTGAATTTTGGACACTATTTAGCTTTAGTTATAATCTGTGAAAGATTGAATACATTTCTTTGTTTGGTAGCTGAGATATGATTTTTTGGACAAAATGGTGTAAATTGCCAAAATCGATGTTAAAACTTTCGTAGTTGAATTTTGGAAACTATATAGTTTTAGTTGTGATCTGTGAAAGTTTGAATACACTTCTTGGGTTGGTAATTGAGCTATGATTTTTTAAAGAAAATGGTGTAAATTGCCAAAATCGGTTTTAGAACTTTCATAGTTGAATTTTGGGAACTATATAGCTTTAGTTATAACCTGTGAAAGTTAGAATACATTTGTTGGGTCGGCAGTTGAGATATGATTTTTTGGAGAAAATAGTGTAAATTACAAAAATCGGTGTTAAAAACATTGTTGAACTTTCGATTTTTTTTCTGACACTCGAAGAAGTTATGATTAATTTCCAGTATTTATTTAAAACTATATAGCTTTAGTTATAATCTGTGAAAATTTGAACAGATTTCTTGGGTTAGTAGTTGAAATATGATTTTTTTGAGAAAATGGTGTAAATTGCCAAAATCGATGTTAAAACTTTCGTAGTTGAGTTTTGGAAACTATATTAGATTATAACCCTTTTTTAAAAACTATACAGCTTTAGTTATAATCTGTGAAAATTTGAACACATTTCTTGGGTTAGTAGCTAAGATATGATTTTTTTGGAGAAAATAGTGTAAATTGCCAAAATCGGTGTTAAAACATTCGTAGTTGAATTTTCGAATTTTTTATTCTGACACTCAAAGAAGTTATGATTAATTTCTAGCATTTATGTAAAACTATACAGCTTTAGTTATAATCTGTGAAAATTTGAATACATTTCTGGCTTGGATTACTAGTTGAGATATGATTTTTTTGGAGAAAATCTATATAGCTTAGGTTATGATCTGTGAAAGTTTGAATATTATTTCTTGGGTTTGTAGTCGAAATATGATTTTTTTAAGAAAATGTTGTAAATTGCCAAATCGGTTTTAAAAC
>JAWQRJ010005099.1:0-10509 GCA_033557515.1 Diorygopyx duplodentatus
AATAATGGGAGAATATGTAATTGGTCCTTATTTTTTCCAACACCATTTAAATGGAATATTGTTTTTGGATTTTTTGATAAATCAATTTCCAATCTTATTAGAGGACATTCCTTTAGAGATAAGGAGATCGATGTGGCTGCAATCGAATAGAGCTCCTCCACACTTCCATCGTGGGGTCCGAGCATTTTTAAATGTGTATTTTGAAAATCGATGGATTGGAAGAAGTGTATACAAAAATTGGCCACCATGATCACCGGACTTAACACCTCCGGATTTCTTTTTATGGGGAATCGTAAAGGGAATCGTTTATGACACGCCTCCAACAACATCAAATAATATGAAGGAGCGCATTAGAGAAGCCTTCCAGAGCATAAACCCAGAAGTGCTAACAAATGTTAATTTTAGTTTGAGTTTTAAAAAGAGGATACGGTTGTGTTTAGAGTAGGGCGGTATGAACATAAATGATATTTGTTAAAATCAGTTTGCATTCTGAGAAATGTGCGTTTTCCATCAAAAGTTGAAGGGTTAGGTATAGGTAAACATAATAACATTCGATAGACAATTAAATTTTACATATATTCTTAGCATAAAATACAGGGCGTTCCATTTAAATTAAACAAGTTATTACCGTTTGAAACTTGTCTTTATTTAGACTTACTTTTTGGACAGCCTGTACACTTTAGGAATTTTTTCGCCAGTTTGACAAGAAATGTAATCAATTAGTACACATCAGAGTGAATTTGATGTAAAAAGGGATAATAAATGTTCTGATTTTAAATTATTGACATTGTTACTACATTTCCACAAAATTCCAAATATTTTAAAAAAACGTTAGGTTTAGGTGAGGTAAACCTTAATGAAACGGGGATATCATTTTCCGACGTCAAATAAAATTCTGTTTCCCAAATTCATACGAGTTGCATGTCAACCACCTTACGCAAAATTTCATTTTTTTAGAAACTTACTAGATGCTATCTGATAATTTTATGTACATTCTTACACTGGAATTTTCTTTATTTTCTCGATTCATATGTATTTATAAAGTTGTCTGAATATATATTTGCTAGAAATTCTACAACTATAATAAACTTTAATATTAGAAAATAAATAAACAAGAGCACAAAATGAAAACATAAAATGTCTCCCTGTAGACAACCACTAATATAAATTATAGTTTTACAACATTCTTCCACTTTTTTTTAAACTACATTTGGTGTGCGTACAAATATTTCAAATTGTGCAAATAAGATGGAAAGATGATTTTGACAATTAAAATTGACAAAATAATTTTAATAATCTATATCTTAAAACAAACTATGAGAAATATTAATAGCTTCTTAATAAAAATTAAAGAAAATTCAATTCTGCGATGAAGAAACCACTGTATCACTATATGAACAAAAACAAATCATTCATGATTTGTTGTTTTCATTTTTCGAATATAGATAAATATTTTTGACATGGACCTAATATGAAAATAACTCTCTAGAGAAAATGATAACAATTTTCGTGCTTAATATAATAGTAAAGACACCTTATTTTATTCCGGAGATATTTGAAATTTTCGGAAACAGCAAAAGCATAAATTTTCCAAATAAAATTAATAATTCCGAAATGATGCAACTAAGACTTCTTATGTGTTCAACAATGTATTAGAAATATCCATTAGAAATATATGGGGAACGGATAAAGCTAGAAAAATTTGAATATGGTAGGAAGGGAGCTAAAAGATAAAAATATTTTCAATAATCTGGAAGTTGCGGTTATACAGGAAGTTGACAACAACTTTGTTAATTTAATAAATGGAATGACCTCAATTTCAATGTTTGCCAGGCCTAAACTTAATCGTTTTCGAGATATTGAAATTTTCGCAAAAATTATTCAACCGCATAATAATTTTGAAAAATCGAATTTTCATAATTAGACTTATGCGATAATGTTTATAATGCATTAACCATTAGTTGTGACATTGAACTTTTTAGGAATACACCCGGCTGGACATTCTTACGTATGTTCTTTACAAAATTGAATTTTGAAATAAGAAAACTTTAAACGACAAAAAATGATTTTTTTAAATCGCACGTACCAAATATTTTTATCTCATCGAATAAGGAATTAAAATCTTCGTTAAACGGTTTCCATATACTTAAAATGTATACTTTTCCGATTATTTAAGGTTTTTCGAGTTCCTGCTGCAAAAGCAATCCTTTGACAATACATTCATTTGTTGTAAATTGTGTAGCTTACCAACTAGTTATCAATTTTGACGTTTATGTAACTTAGGTTGCTTGATTTGGTTGATATTTAGGGTGAAATATTAAAAAAGAATGTCCCGCCGGGTGGCGAGACATTATTTTCATTGAAATTCAACAAGTCAACAAGAATGTTCAGGCTGTAAATTTTGATAACATTTGTGAGATTTGTTTGTGTTTATGAAACCTAAATGTTTATGCAAGAAACATAATGTTAAATAAAAGCCTGCTTCGACATACAATAATTATTTGATAATAATACCTGCGACCATAATTACAGTTTGTATTTGTTAAAAACTAAAACCCAAAACCTTTCAGCTTCAAACGTAGTAGTTTTCAATCAATATTTAGGTGCTAATATTTTTTCATTGCTCAATCGTAAAGCGCAGTTGGTATTGCGACTATAGACGTCATAACACTTGTTATTTCCGGAGCTCAGAGTCGACGATTAATTCCGTAGCAAAATCTCATAGAGGCAGTTCATTTTATGAACGTAAAAAAATGATAGTATAAACTGTTACTATCATTTTTAAGAAGACAAAAAATGTCTTCTTTTTTGTCTGGAATTTGGAAAAGGGTTCTGGAAAAGTTTCGGAAGTCTGGAAAAGTTATGTTTTAGTGTTAACTATTAAGACCATAAAAGCAAATCCTCATCATCAAACATAAAGTCAAGTGGCATATCAATGCAGCACTCAGCTGCTCTCGTTGTTATTCTTTTTTTTTATTAGAATTATCACTGATATGCGGATCAAATGCTTACTCACCTTAATCCTTTGGCAAACTCAAATGTACGAGTATTTGGTGAATATTGTAAAAGTATTTTTAGGTTTTCATGTCGCATACATCTCAAAACTTAAATCGCGAACCAAATTCTGAATTGCCCATTATTTTAGTAGCTTTACGTTCCATAGGTTTACGGTCGAAAATCCAGCAGTATTTTGATCACGTAGGCGCGGTGTGTCGAACTCTCGTTCTTTAAATACTATCGCGGTCACATGATTTTCCGCGTGCTCCACGCAATCCTGCCTACCTGACAGAATTTAGCCACTCCGCGACACGATTAGCGCCAATTAACTCTTTTGTTTTACGCGGCTTTTGTCACTTAAGTTCGTAGACAGTCGGCAAGAGTATTTTAGTTAGCGGTTACTTTTGTTTTTGGCTCAGTTATTGTACCACGCCCGACCTGGTGGGAGATTTTCAGTTCGTCTCCTGGGCTATAGTTTAGTTGTTTTTCGTCAACAGTCAGTGTCTGGCGCGAGACGGTTGACTTTTCCTAGTTCGCAGTGGGGTGTACCACCCGGAAAAATGTCGTCCAGGGGTGTTTTAGTCGCCATGAGCTCGGACGACATCGCCGACGATCTTATAATGGCGCACAGTCCCACTTTTCTTCGGCTCAACTCGTTTTTCGATGAGACTAAAACAGGTAGCGTACTAGTTTTAAAGAAGAGTAATTTCTTCTGATGATAAAACTTATATTCGCTATAAAACCGAATGAAACTCTTAAACAACCAACTGATGATAGAGGCCCATCTTGATACCAAATCTTATCGGCTGGCACAGTTTAGTTGTTTACTAGGCCCAAAGATGAGTCAGCACTGGAATATCCATCATTTCTTGACTTAAAATTAAGATGCCAGATCTTCAAGGAGATTTGTGACATCGCCAATTACGCTAATGATTCCACTTATTGAAAACACGAAAACTGAAACAAATAATTCTGTTTCTATTTGTGTGTCTGCATCTTTCTCCCTTTTTCGTTTTTTTTTAAATTTAAAAGACTTACGATAGCTAATGAAAGATTGAGCGCTGACAGTAATATTTCAAGCTTTGCCGCCACTAGTATAACGGCCAATTCTATTTTTAAAGAAACAACCTTGCATGGCAGCTCCAAATAAATTCTCGTAATTTTCCATGACTTATTTATATATTAAACGCATATCTGCTTTATCTGTAGTAAAATCCTGATTCATCTTTTTTAGAATGTCAAAAAAATAACGATACGTTTTTCGTAGATTTCTCAAGTGGTTACGCCTAACATAATTTGTATAAATAATTTGAGCGTATCTACAAATATACCGCGATCTTTCTAATAGTACATATTTAGCTTAGATCTTTTTTTTTGTTAGCATAAACGGGAAGTATTGCGATAATTTTATAATTAAATAATTCGAGTTATGCGATGTTGTGCAATGTTGTTGAAAAACTTTCCGTTATATTGGGAAATTCCCATTGAGAAAACAGGGAAATGAAGAAAATTTTCAAAGTACTGAGACTGCTCTTTTTCATCAACAAACCCTGATTGTTAATTGAGGATTTGTTTCCTTTTCTTGATTAAACTTGAGTGTGTTAAAGTGTGTCTTCAAAAGCAATAATCCACCATCCACTTGGTTGTCTGAGGTATCTAATAATAAAAATATGCTATCTTCTGCAGAGTCCAATTGAGTATCTTTGAAAAAAGTAACTTACGGTGTCTAGAATCTGTTATGACCCACAATCTTTATGATCAACTGCAGAAGATGCAAAAGAAGAAGTTTTTCAGGCACCATTCCGTAATAGTCATATTGAGGAGTTTATGCAGGCAGTATAGATCCAATCCATGTTTTTGGAAATCAGAGAAACATCAAGAAATTCTAAAACTTGTATTGACGAAAATTTTAGAATCAGCATCTTTCATTATAATTCGATTAAAGTTATTTGAGAATTAGATTTCTTTTGTATTATTCGATTTCTTCATTTAGTATGCTGTGATACTGTAAATAATGGAAAAGAAACCCAGGGAAGAGGTAGAAGACCACCTGGAGGATGAATAAACTTCGTGGTAATAGAAGAACGTCACCAGAACTATATATTAATAAGATAAGATCTAGGATATTTATGATCAGAAAACTGACGTAAAATAGAATGGATAATGGAGAACAACTAATATTCACAAATTTAAGAGCAGGAAGATTGGAAAGTTCAATGAAAACTAAGAAAGACTAGAAAGCCAGGTCAAAGTCAGAATTCAAATGAGATGAGAGAGATCGAGGGAATTAAAAAGGGAGATATAAAACAAGACGATGGTTTCAACCCTCTACTGTTTGTTATCAGTGTGGACTTTGGATTGAAGAAGACCAAGAAGACCAAAGGACAAACAGACAGACTTCATGCTATAGTGGGATAAAGACCTAACACTCTAGGAAAAACCAAATCCGATCGAATCAGGAATGAAAACATTAGAAAAGAAATAGAACAGAAATCCATCATACAAAAAATACAGAACTAAAACAAATAACTCGAATGGGACTGTCATATCATATCCTCTGAATAGAACAAGAGAGACTACCAAGGAAGACACTGGAGACGGGAATAAATGGAATAAAGCAGAGGGGTAGACGAGGAAAAAGTGGGCGCAGAGAATCATGGAGATGGGAAAAAGAGGTAATGAAGAATAAAGAGGAAGACAAAAGAGGTAATGAAGAACGAGGCAATGGACAGGAAGAAATGGTAAAGAAATGATATAAACCAATGTATAAAGTAAGACCAATAAGTAGAAGAAAAGAAGATTTCCAAAAAGTTTTTCCACCATAAAATGGTTGATATCTGCAGTGGTCAACTGTATTGGTTAACACAATTGATTAACAATTATACTTTATTCTGTTTCTCTGAATAACTTTATGTTTATTGAAATTTCTTGATTATTGAAAGAGCGGTAATCTTTGTGGTATCTTTTTACCAACGGAAATCTGATGACCAAAAATTTGGGCAACCAATAAGTTTTGCCACTATCTTTCGAAACTATTCGCACGATTTACTCTAGAATCTCTAGATCGTAGTTCTCACCCGTAGAAGCGTGGTCAACACGACTCTGGGCGTTCCACTTCAATGATGATCGGTTCAGTGGCTTAAACGTCCACTCACTGCTGATCCCCATACACCGTAGCTGCGTGCGTACGACAACACATTGCACGTAGCATTAAACGCTTCTGGCCATTGGCTCGTTTCGCCTTCAGTTCGTAGCAAGCTGCCAGAGTGTCTGCAGCGCTTGGCCAGCTTCCAGTGTTCTTTATTCATCACGTTCGCTTTGTTTTCGCCTTTCGAAGGTCACCCGTTTCCGATGCGATTCACATCGTTGACGAGTAGAATTTTTGATGAACGATCGAACTAGTTATGGACGCAGCTGCGAACAATGACGCGTGCGGCCAGTGGGTCCAAGAGAATTTCGAGAACGGAGTCGAGAATGGGTCTGCCATAAACAGCGGTAATGTTTTTGTACTGTGTGCTATGACTGAAAGATTACGTGCCATTGAAATTTCTTTGATCGTTTTGATAGATTGCCCATTATTCTTCGAATTCAGGCTAAACTGATCCCGGCGGGTTTATCTGATACCACTGATGGAATATTACACTTAGTTATCTAGAAAAAAAGAGTGCGATTCAGTTGTATACTCGTATATTTGTGGATTACTATTATTATTTTTAGACAATGTTGGCGGTGTTTATTTTTTTGGTTGAGTACCTAAAAATAGGTTTATGAAATGTAAAAGTTCCTTCGGTACGTTTTATTTACGGATCCAATGTTGGGTTCACAGTCATCTTTGAGGAAGAACCGCAAATGCAGTGAACTTGGACATTGAACCTGTTTGCACTACCCACAATTATCTGTCTAATCAAGGCATTGCCCGGGAGGCAAATATTATCCTAGTTGGGTACTCATGATCAGATGACGTTTTATCCGGATAAACAGCATCGATTAGAAAGGTCAATGATGAACATCGAACGATGCTTTTGCAAAGACCGAAAATAATTGAAGATAACTTTCTAAATTTGGTCGTTAATCTAAATCCCATTTGACATATCTATGGATGAACATGGAAGCCACCGAAATATGCATTTCCATGAAGCTTTATGGATATTGCACAAAGAACAGGCGGTAATCCAACACCAACGATCACAATGACTTCGGATGACTTTGTTTGCGTTTCTTAGGATTGATGAGTATAATCAATTTTCTTCTCATAGGAAGCGAAAGCCCATCATACAACACCTCCAGATTTCTTCCCTCCGATGGACCGGATTTCTCCAATGAAATTTCAGCCCCCTACGAGGTTCCCCAGTTCCCCATCGAGCAGATCGAGAAGAAGTTGGCCATCCAAAGGCAGATAACGACAAAGTGAGTATAGCTCCAATTACGTACGTGTTTGCGTGAAAGGCACAAATGATTAGGCCGGGTTGATGTATTTACGGTATGACCATTGACCTTGTTGTCGGCGGACGAAATATGATAGTAAACTTTGAATGGTAAACAAGGTTTATAAGGTGTTTATAATGCAGTATAGAGTGGGAGTGTTATTTGAGAAATGGAAAAATCACGCTTTCAAGGTCCAACTTCGGATATACTTTTTGAAGTCATCAAATATGGTTTTTCAACAAACCTCTGAAGTAGCTTTCATCGGATATGTTTCATATTAAAGACTAAGTATATGTCATATTTATTACCTTGTGCAGACTTGGCAGTAGCTCTGGCGAGATGAGTCATAAATTATGGCGCTCTCTGCCAAAAAGTGCGCATTTTTGCAGTTGGCAGGCGAACAGAGAACTCAATAAATCACTTCCGGGCAATAAAGTTTGTCTAATCGCGATAATTGAACATTATAATGTGTCGTTTTCCATCTTAAATATGCACACGTTCAAAGCCAACTTAACTCAATATTCTCACGCGATTGCACTCTTTAGGTCGAATAAATTCGTACGTAGGAAATTCGCCCTTGAGACCGATGTGTTCATTCGAGTTCCCTTTGTGGTACTTTATGCTGATTTTAGTTTATGTTGGGACTTCAAGTTTTAATCCTTGTGCTCATCAAAAAATCGAAAACTGTCTTTTTGCCTTTTTGTAAAAAGGTGCAGGTCGATTCTGACCCACATCAACCCACATCTCACCTTTGCTAACCAAACAGTTCGATCGAATAATTAATAATATGGCACGATATCGTGACCGATTAGTTCAATTTGTTTTCCAATGATCCCAACCTCCTTCCCTCGTGTCGGTTAATTGCTGGAAACTTGGGTACTTCGCTATCAATTTCCGGTACCTCTTTAGTTTGCACGTTCCCAAGATGACCGCGTATTGTGAAAGGGGTTAATTTTATCGACTTTATAGTCGGTTTCAGTGGCACGAGGCCTAGTGTATCGCGAACTCCTTACTTGGCCGCTTCAGAACTGCTTTGCACCAACACTGCGGCTCTGTAAATTTTCGGTAAATATTTCACAATCGTGCTCAATCCATGTTTGGTACGGAACTCGACTATGGAGCCTGTTTTTTTACACCTTACCATAGGTAAACGTAGAAAATTTCTGCAATTGAAAAGTTAATTTCGTTCACTACGTGATATTTTCCGCGAATTTCGACATCTTGTTGTTGATATTTGGTTCCAATAATATTTACGTCCGCGTTAAAACAGTGACTAACGACGATATATTTCTACTTAGGGTTTTGGAAGATAAAAGAAGTCACTATGAACCGTCGCTGCAAGGAGTTCCAGATGATCAAGATCACTTATTGGTTGACGAACATGATTTCGTACCTCACTTTCAAAGGGTTTCTATCTCGGGGGAAGACACCAGTGGGGTAAGTGAAAGGGGTACTCCATGTGAAACCTTCCAAGATTTCAGGAAGCCACAAAAAATAATCTTTTTTTTCTAGCCATTTTGCATAGTGTATTTACATAAACATATTTGTCAGCTTATCATCACTCGCTGAAAAACATATTTACAATTAAAGGAACCAAAATTTTCCATTCACTTTTTTATCGTGTCCATTAGGTACCACTAGAAGATTTGGAAAGGGCATCCAGGTTACTGATAACGGCACTGAAAATAAGGCACAGGTACATGCAGATGTCACACCAATCTTTCTGCTCGACAACATCAAGGTTTTTGTACCCAAACAGTTCTGAACACAATGAGCAAAAACATGATGATAAACAAACAATAGAAGGTGCGTTCTGGATGTTTTGTTTCTGGTGCGAATGGCAGTCTGCTTGTGTTTTGAGAATTGTCAGTTATTGTTTAATTGTCGCCTGTTATAGCCAGTGGTGGAATTGAAAATTTTCCTCTGCAAAATATGATTTTAAAAAAACAAAATTGGATCATTTAAAATACCATTTAATGTTACAACTTGTGTAATTGTTAATTTTTATGCCCTTTAAAGAAATAGTGGAGCTTTCAGTGATCCCAATAATAGAAGGTATAGTACTACTTGATGATGTTATTGAAACAACTGAAGTGTACGAATAAGCAAAGGTGAAGGGTTGCAACCTGAAAAGCTACCCGAGCGATAGCTCGGTCTATCAGGTGCTTTCACCAAGTGGAATTACATATTGTTTGAGATATATTTGTTATAAATTTGTAATTCGGTGGTTAAATTGTTTATAAAACTCCATCAAATCTCATTTGTTTATTGCTGCGAGCTTTTGTGAAACACCACCATATTATATTTATTAAATGGCAAGATATGTTGGCATTGGTTTCATTTGAAAGATGCTTGTTTTCAGGTTGTTTATTGAAAAATAGCTCTGAACAATAAATTAACAACTCTAAATAATAACGACGATTACAGTAAAACAATCTTCTCCTCGATGTTGTTAATAATACCTCGCATTAATAGCTTTTCGTGACTAAAGAACTTCCAACTAAAACAAAATGAATCAAGCGGAAATGGTTCTCGTAATCTGATCATCAGTATTTTTAGAAATAATTGGTAATTCACTTCACTTAACGCCAAAAAAAGGTTTAGTTTCCAAAGCAATCTAGTCAAGTTTAAAATAAAATGACATTACCTATTATGAGTTAAATTAAAAAATGAATTTGACCGAAATCGAACATGTTGAATTATTAATAACTATTGGAATTATTATTGTTGGAAGACGATTTGGATCGTAGGGTGCACTTTGCAGAAATTACGATGCAAAAAGTTGAAACTGGTGCAAATTGTATCAAAAATATTGTTTTTTCGGACGAAGCTACATTTTTTCTAAACGGATCTATAAACAGGCATAATTGCAGATATTGGCATAGAGAGACAATCCACATGTTAATTTAGAGATTCACACACATTATCCGCAAAAGATTAATGTTTGGTGCGGGATATTAGACAGTAATGTCATTTTTTTATACATGGAACATTAATGTCTGCAGCCTATTTGATCAAATTATACCAGCAATGAAAATGATTAAGCCGAATCCAACAAACCAACACAGTGTGCATCCAGACATCTGG
>JAWQRJ010005100.1:0-10508 GCA_033557515.1 Diorygopyx duplodentatus
AAGTTGCTCCCGTTTAACTTTGTTATATTATCTGTGCAATATTTTAGAATATATTTAGAATACTTTTCTCGATTAAATGAAGAAAAATAGTGGAGTGTTTAATCACACATTTGATGATTTACATATTTATAACATTTAAACAGATTGCAAGTAATGTGGGAAAACCATTACAAAAGTGAAGAATCACCCAAAACTAATAAGTTATAATATGATTTCACTTGTTGTATTAGGATTTTACCTTAAACTAGTTCCCTAAAAGAGAATCCTTTTACAGTACTAGTGTAGAAGAATTTAAAGGAGTTAAATGATCTCGTGAGAGACTTGGGTCTTATTAAAAATAATGTTCTGTAACTTCTTCGATCCAGACTGAAAAAAAGCTTATTTGCTATATAGAAATCGGGAAGGGGATTTTTTCGAATTATTTTCACAATATGAGTCGTTAATATTCTGCAAAAATGTGACTGGACTAATGAAACATTTAGGGCTTTAAAACTGTAATACTAAAAATTGGAGGTTTTTCATTGATTCCAGCAAAAAGAGTACGAAGGCGGTCCTTTTGCACAATGGAAATAAATGTGCTTTTGCACCTATATTGTTTATTGTGTACACTCAAAAGACATTTATGGCAAATTAGTAACGCTACTCAAGTGTATACAATACGACGAGCGCAAGTGGATCATTTGCGGAGATTTAAAAATAATATCCATGATTTTCGGCCAACAGACCGGATACACAAAATGTCCCTGTTTTTGTGTACATGGAATAGCAGGTTATGAACAGAACACTGGGCAAAGAAAGTGTGGCCAACTAGGAAAAAAATAATTCCTGGATCATTGAATTGTGTCCACCCTGGGTTACTCCCTCCTTCTAAAGTTTTATTACCTCCTTTACATATTAAGATGGGGCAAATGAAACAGCTTGTTAAGATCCTAGATTAAAATGAAGATTGTTTCAACTATGTAGCTATCACATTTCTAGGAATAAGCGATGCAAAGATCAAGGAAGGTGTTCTCGTCGATCCCGATATCAGCAATGACTCATACTGAGGAAAATGCTTAGATAGGATTAAAAAGCGTTGTTAATGGATTGCTAGGAAAAGAAAATATTCAAACATCCAAAATATTGTACAAAATATGTTGAATAGTTTAAAACCAAAAATAATGAATAGTTTAAAATAATTTTTAACACAAAAATAGGATGCTATATGAGTTTAGAAGTGCACGTTTAAACACAAACTGTCATTCGGATTATTTTTCAAGCAATTTAGGGAGTGTTAGCGACGAACAAAACGAGCGGTTCCACCAGGACATTAAGGAAATGGAAAAGAGGTATCAAGGTAGGTGGAATGTCAATATGCTAGCTGATTTAATGCTGTATTACTGTGGATTACTAATGGTGCCCTTAGCGAAGCAACTACAACGCATTTCACAAACGACGAAGCGATAAACGTAGTTTTATTCGGACTAAATAAAACTTTAAGAATATATACAAGACAATATGTTTTTCTGAGCAAAACACTTTTACTTTTCAAAAGTAGCATAAAGTGAAACGAATGAACATCTAATCAGACAACACTCAAAAAATTGGTGATTTTTGAGTCATGTTTTGATTTTGCCTTCATTAACCTGAGGATCGATCATGTTTTGATCTTGCCTCCACTGGTTGGATCATAAATTCAGTCTCACAGCGACAATCGAAAGTGGATTTTAAAGGTAAGGACCAATTTTACGGTTTTCCGTTTCCGGAATACCGTTTTCTGAAATAAAAAAATATTTCGTTTCCTTCACAAAATGGCCATTTTCCGACCATTTAACTTAAAATTACTCAAAGCTGACGTGATGTGGAATTTTTGCGGTCAGATTAGTTTTCAGCGTCAAAAAATCTATACGATACAGGTTACAGAATAAAATACAGTCTATAGGTTACAGAAATGACAGGGAGTACACTGCCTGTAGGACTACGTTATCGATGAGTGATAGTTTGCATGGATAGAAGAGTTAAACTTCCTCCACTGTACAACTATATTGTGGTAAGTGATAAAGTTTTAACATTTTAAAGGTGTAATATAAGACCTGAATAGTTTTCATGTTTCACGAATGTAGGTATTTGATATAATAAGTAATTAAATCTAAACAACTGCCAAAACATCTGCTATCACTATGACATACTAGTATGTGCGCCATATCACTCACTTGTCTCCGCCTTCCTGCCCTTTTCTAAAACTCCCCAAATAATATTCTCTCAGGTAATTTAATTACCGCCGCTGGGCTAGAGCGGTGTAAGTTTAAGTACCCTCTTAAACTTGTCCATATCGTTTCAATCCAACTCGTGCACTGCGAGGACTACCACGTTTTCGGAATTTGTTCAAAACTCCGAAAACACATCGATAGAACAGCCTACGGACAGGAAACCATAGCAGCAGTATAGTCTGTCTGCAAACAGATCTACACAATCACGTTACACTAGCCGTGAATGAAAGCACGCATTTGCATGATTTGCTTCGAGTGACGTTGTAAAGGTGACCCTAGGTGTCATTAGTTTTGAGCCACCACTGAAATTGCTTTCGGAATCAATTATATTCGGCCAACTTCTAAGTTTACTTTCTAAGAGATAATTTCTAAATCAGACTATACTACAACACTTACAATTAGACAGTACTTTTATTTAAAGCTTTATGCCAACCAATTAACAAACTGAATTTTGATCAGGTATACCACCCTTGCACATATTCCTGATTTCAAGAACGCTATACAACGATAAGTATTGCAATACTGCTACTATTTGTTCCTGATTTGATATGTGTTCCTGATGATATTCGTTCCTGAAATCCTGTTTTGGATTCCAAAAAAAATTTTCTACTTTTTTATATTAGTGTTATCCTGTAAATTTAGGATATATAAATTACCATCTATTTGCAGTATACTAGAAGCGATTTTCCGTCAAATCCTTATATTTACTGAACGTGTTAAAGATACACAATGCACCCTCCGCATTACTGCACATAAATACGTCAAAATTGCTGCTAGGGTGTTCCCCTAGCAGGAGAGCTGCTAGCTTTTTCTATGGGCATCTAGAGTACGATAAAAAGCTGAGGGTTAAGATTGGGCGTGAGTCATAGCGCACACAATACGGGGAACGAGCAGTTAGGGAATCTTCCATAATCAATTAGATCATTTGTTTGAAGACTGGTTAGATGCAATTCGAATAAAAATACAGCAGTTTTTGCAACTTTAAAGATTTGATGTCCTCGATGAAATGCAATAGAAATCAGAAATATCCCAAAAGTGCTCATAGATTTGCTGAAAACCACATGATTTACTTTTATATGACTGTTCCGTATTCGGATTATAAGCGGTACGTGGTTCTAGCCAATGGAACATTTCGTACCTTATATCAGCAGTTTATTAACGCTATATGATTTCCTTAGAAATAAAACTTAACAATTAAACACTAAAGAAGACAACTGTTTACCAAAAAACTACCACTAAAACTACCACTTAGATCTGCGTCGACTCTAAGCAGCAACTGTATAAGTTAAATGAACTGTCAATTTTAGTTGAAGAATTGAACGTATAAGTGGTCGGAACCATTAATACACACAGTGTATGCTAATACAATATGATCAAAATTTTTGGAATGTTTTTTTTTGAAGGAATTAATTTCTGTTAATTTAGTAACACTAAGCTGCCGGTCTCGGCTGCGTTCGGAATCTCCATTTGTCAATTTAACTCATTTTACTCAAATTTTGCGAAATGTTCAACTTAATTCAGAGAATATTCCTTACTCAAAGCTTCCAACAGACAAAAGACGGAAAGTAGCAAAATTGAGTAAAATCAGTTAGTTTAAAATGTTTACAAATACACAACCTGTAAAAGTCTTAAATTAACAGTCCAAACGTAGCCAAGATCGGTGAAAACGGTACTTCCGGAAATGCTTCTAACTTAACAGAAATTAATCTCATAATTAATTGTATAATAGAAATAAAAAAGTTAATTATGTAATGTCCTCAGGTTATCCTCGCAAACCCTTAATTTTTTCGAAATCTAAAAAGGGCTTCATTTTTCAAGTGGTTTGTTAATCCAAAAAAGTATAATTCAATAAAAAGTTATGAACTTGGAACTATTTCAAATTCTAATTTCATTTTAGAAAAATCTATTTTTTTCTTAGGTTGCAGGAAGGGCTTGTACACTATAGTGTTTACAATTTGTGAAATAATAAATGACCAGTAAATTACTTTTTATTCGCAACTTTTCCATCTACGCATTTTAGTTTTAATTACATATCTGAGAAGTTACCACTTTTCGCAATTGTTTTAGGCAAAAAAAATCCTGTGCACTGTCGCCAACACATTCTGACAGCATTCGCATTTAAATAGTACTGCACACTGTAGGTACATGACACATATAGTAAGCTGTCCGGTGCAGCATAGTGTACCATAAAAAATACATTCAGGTGAAATGCATACACAATGCGCTTACAGTGTGGATGACAATATGGAAATTGCCTGCACATTGCATGATCTAACAATGGTATTATGTGTGCTACTGCTGTATTAGCGACGGGCATAAATTATGTAATTACATCATTTTCGTCTCCCCACGCCCACGTATTTGGTATTATAAACTAGTTTGCAGTAGAGCTGTGTGTGTTTGATATCGAAATGCTTTAATTGATGTAATTTGAAACAACTTTAATTGGATAATGCTTTTAAAATTAGCTATTTCATCACTGGACAATGTGAATATCTACAATTACCGGTGAATATTGAATGGTGGACGAAAATAGCAGAGTTGCACATTTGTTATTACTGCGATTTATTTTTACCGTTAAGTTTTATTTTAACATCTGTTACTTGTGACGGACAGCTTTCTGGCCATATAAACGCGTTAACTATAGATGTATACCCACTATTGGTGTGAACGTGCTTTTTTTCTGGAGAAAAATAGTACGTTTGGTCTCTTTGTATGTGTATTAAGTGTCAATCTTAATTTAAATTTTGACAGGACTCCGAGTAAACCTGTTCAATTTTTCAAATACAAAACTTGAAAAATATCAAGAAAAAACTTGAAAAAGACAGATGCATGTAATGGAAAAAGAACGATATTACCGGTACTAATTACAGTTGATGTAGGCAACTATATACTGTTTTAAAATACAATATTTAATCTGAGCTAAAGACCATACAATTTCGAACAAATACCCTAGGCAACAAAGAGTATTCCTCTTTGCTATTCGCATTTAGAACACAAGAAATTCTTCAACCTAGAAGACCTTGCATAACCATCTTATTATATCCAAAACTGTTTTATACAATTAAATAACAAGTATGGACTCCACTCCCCACTTACTCAAGGATTAAGTTGTGCTATTGTCTTTGTGAGTACAACACCGAAAGGCAGATACGTTGAAGACGTGTTTCGTGAATACGTTACACCAAGTTCCAAAAATAACTATTTACCAAGTAGTCATAGTCAGTAGTATAAAGCTATACTGAGTGGGTCAAATGCCAAAATACGCGTTGAATAGATTGTAATAGGTTTGGAAAGATCGTTTATCTTGGTCCAGAAGCAAGCTAATGCTAGGGTAGCTGAACTAATAAGGATTGTTTCTCTAAAACAATGCTTAAAAATTGGAAATAACTATAATTAAATAGGAAAAAATCTCATTTGGCTATCCCAAATTCTGAAATATTCAAATTTAATTTATT
The DNA here is from genome assembly GCA_033557515.1 of Diorygopyx duplodentatus. Lineage (NCBI taxonomy): Eukaryota > Metazoa > Arthropoda > Insecta > Coleoptera > Scarabaeidae > Diorygopyx > Diorygopyx duplodentatus. Next base: position 5,708 of record JAWQRJ010005100.1, read on the forward strand.
GTCAATTGTTTATTTATATTTTAATTCCCTTTATAGGATTTTCAGTGAAATTTTTTGTGGGGAATGAATCAATCGTTGCACTCTTGTTCAGAAAATTATACGGTTTGCAAATTATAAACAATAAAGTCTATTTGGGATTCTTTCCTTCAATTGTTGTACATAGAGCCTGTACACGTTTACACAACCTTGTTTTCACTATTAAAACACATTCATTGGTTCGTATACCTAAACCAATGAATGTGTAATTTATTTATTTGCTATAATCACTTTGTAGTATGACAAAATGGAATTATCCTTGTTAACCCTTAACTGAAGATTTTTTTAAATCTTGACTCAAGGTACCCACGGAATGTATTTTTCAGCTTAATATCTATTTTATTAAGCGTTCCAATACATAACGAATTAATTCCCACTTAGTTCACAATAGCGGTTTTAATAGCCAAGTTCTTCATATAATAGTTCCTTCATACATAGTCCATGACATTATCTCATAGTCTCTGGAACTCTATCTGATAATGGAAAGTTTTCGCACTGACGGTATTCCAAACCGTGTGAAAGAATATGTATTATGCTCACCTGCCTATGCATTATACCCAATTCGTTTTCATACGGGCGGTATATAAAACCATGTCGATGAGGTATTCCTAACAGAAAACATCACAAAAGGAATATTAGTTTAAATAAACTGTTCAATTTGATTGTGTAAATGCGTTTCTATTAGCTTTTATTATTTATTTTAGTCTATTTTTATTTAAAAAATAGCATACCAATATTTTGTCACTTCAATAGATTTATAAATGTATTGTAAAATACATTGTAAAATACAGTGTTAATAGTATGTCACTTGTAAAAAGCAGCAGATACGTATTTCGAAAGCCATGCTATTTAATATTATAATAATTTGAATAAAGATTTTATGAATGGTGATGATGGGCTGAACTCAGTTTTATGGAAATTGTTGAAAAATTGAAAGAGATTAAGGTTATGAAATGAAGTTGTATTTTGAAGTTTCTAAATGCTTCATTTTTGAAGTACTGTGACATCTTCTTGAATGCTCTTGTTCTATCTAAACGACAGAAACAGGAGAACTGTTGATCACAGACAGACGGACGCACGGGCAGACAGACCAATGGCCAACATGGTATCATTAGTCTTGTTCTTAGTCTAATCAACTAAGATATATCACAATCTCAGCAACAAATTTTGTACCGAATGCAGTATTTACTCTTCATACTTTTATGGTAACACAAAGTAAAAAAGTGTTTACTTATTTGAGAATTCAATTTTAATGCATTTTAATGTATTCTAAAGAAAAAATGTCTGCAGTCCGATGCAGGTGAAATTTACTTGGACCACAATCATGCATACTAAAATTACCGCAGCTTCTCCTGTGATTTCGTAGTTTGGTCTTCAAATAATTTTTTTCTTGATAAATTACAAGACTTGTGCAAGAAGGTTATGTCTTTTGCAAGAAGGTTATGAACTCGTGGGAAGATTGCTGAAACTTGACCTTGTCTCTACAGTGGCAACGCTGGTATTGTTGACCACCGTTTGGTGCTCAACAATACAGATACATTTAACCATATATTTAAACATACATTTACGCAAAAAATATACTGTAAAGGCCATAACCACATAGCAGTTCTTCACTTTGCCCCGAAGCAACGATTGTGAAAATTATTTAGCAGCGCATTGAAAAGTCTAATGGCTAACTTCCAGAATTCACATATTTATATCGACACCAACGGTAACTAATCAATGCTTCAAGTAAATAAGGGAACAACACATGACAGCTAACGTAATATTTTCCTCTTTCTGCGTGATATTCAATTTTATTCGTTTTGTGCACAAAATTATACTGCTTTGTTAATAATAACAACAAACAAGTACAAAGGCTGAGGTGATACCATAAAATGATAAAATAATGACAAAATGATAAGAGAAAAGGAGATCTGAAATGATAAGGTTACGTAATACTGAAAATTAATAAATACTCATTAAGTATTTATTAATTTTCATTATTACGTAATGTTATGACATCGTCTACATTGGTTTGTAGGGTGACATAGTTATTTGTTTAATAAGACAAGGCAGTGGCGTATTCTCTGTCGCGACTGACGTTTTGTTGGCGCAGTCGAGGCTACGAAGCCAGCCAAATAAAGGTTATTTTGAGGGAACATTTTCAGCAATTTGATGTTGTATTAGGTTGTACGGTATCCACCAAATCCACCAAAAGGTAATTACAATTTGTACAATTAAATGTAGTTAGCGAATTATGCATATTTTAAGTACCATGGAAATAGTGATTTGATATAATTGATCTGTTTTTGGCGTACTTCGTAGAACTTTTGCATGTTTTAATTCCCACTTTTTAATTCCCTTCCTTGAATTTCTTATTTACCTTTAAATTCTCATTTACCCTTTGAGAATGGTCGATAGTTTAGTCCATGAAAACACGTGTAAGGGAGTTAAAAAGTATTTTGTAGAACGTTAATCCTGTTTTATTATAATAAAAGTGATTTTATAAATTAAACAGATAACCTTCGGGTTATATTTCACCTAGTACCTGTACTTTATCTCTGGATACATATATTCAGTTAATTAAATGTTGTAAAATTCAAAGTATGCAATATAACTAAGAACGATGTAGATGGTAATACAGATATGTGGCAGTTAGAACAACTGGAGACCATTGATGGAATTTAAAAGAATGTTGTAAGAACTGTTATAAAAATTGTTAATTAAAATATGTAACAAAAGTTTTGGAGTTATTGTGGATACATAAGGAAGTTAGCGTATATGCCAGATATCGTCAATAAAATCAGTAAAATGGTTAAGTAATAGTCAGTAAAATGAAAGAAAATTTGAAAAAACGCTCGGACAGGTCAACTTTGTTTTAAAAGCAGGCAGTTCTTGTGTAGGTTATAAAATTTTGGTCTCACCTGCGTAACGGTCACAGCCACTACGTATGTCATGGTGTAGTTTTTAAATCACACGATGAAAGTAAATTTTTAAAAAAATAATTAAATTGGTCAATTAAGCAGTAAATGAATAAATTATTTCTCTAGTCAGAAAAAGGTTCTTTTAAGAATGTATTAAGTTGTAGTCGAAAATACTGCAATACCTATCGCTACTTTAATGCAGTAGACGATGATTTGATTTGTCAGATTTGCGGACTATATGTAACAGTCTAGTTTTCCGCTGTAACATAATAAACTCTTAATAGAACCCATTTAGCACTACATCTTTATTCAGAATGGTGTTTTCTAAAGCAGATAGAATTGAAATATGAATGATCATTAGATATGGCAATAAAACGCGGACACATGAAGAAGTACGTATTCTGTTTAATGAAACCCACCCGCATCGACCAGTATTATAATCAACTATTAGCAGAATAGAAAATCGATTTCGCAATGTTGGTCATGTGAGGGATATATCAAGAAAAAGATCGTGTAGCATTAGCAAATGTACCCAGTTAAATGTACTTCTGACAATACAGAAGAATCCCCATTCATCATTACGAAAGGTTGCATTAGATTATAGTGTTGGAAGGAGTTCGGTAGGCAGGATTCTCCATAAGGAAAAGTATCATCGTTTTAAGGTACAACTAGTTGAAAAGTTGTCAGACGATGATTTTGATCGCCGTGCTCAATTTTGTAAGGTACTGATGGGGAACTGCTGCAATGAAAATCGGAACTTTGTGAAGAACATCGTTTTTTCAGATGAATCAACATTTTGTTTGAACGGCGCGGTAAACAGATATAAGCGCCGTTTCTGGGCGAACGAGAATTCGCATTCGACGATAGAAGGTCGTAAGGGCATCCACATAAGATTAATTTGTAGGCTGGAATTGTGGGTAACCGCATTATAGGGCCTTACTTCTTTGAACAAAATTTAAATCAACGGTATTTGGATTTCTTACGATTTGAGCTAATACTATTCCTTGCTGTTCCCAAGAAAATGTTCCCAAACGAAGCGGAAGTTGATCTAACCGATCCAAGGATTTGGTTTCAGCAAGATCGAGAACGTGTTCCCAAATCGCTGGATTGGACGTAGAGGGTCTAAATAGTGGCTAGCTAGATTCCCAAATGTGAGAACCCCTGGACTATTTTTTATGGGAATATTTGAAAATAAGGCGTATGTGAACAGACCACAGACAATTATTGACCTGAAGGCAAGAATGACAAATGAAATCCCTTTAATTACTCCAGAAATTGTGGGAAATATTCAAAGAGAGTTTATTTGCCGTCTAGGGCACTGTGTTGCTGAAAACGGACATTTCGAATATTTAATTTAATTATAATTTTTCTAGATATCATTTAATTTATTTAATTTGCTTTTACTTTAACATAAGCAGTTCGTGTTTTTCAATAAATTATTTAACTTAATTTTAACTTTTTTTCTCGAAAATTTTCTAATGAAGCCCATCTCCACAATTGCAGATCGTCTTAGGGCAGCTAAACTCTATCCAATTCATTAACAAAATGTAGGATGCCATTTAAAAATAAAAGTATTTCCAACATTAAATATTTGATTTGATATATACCTATGAGTGGTAATGGACTAGATCTAGGCGTCCTCTTCATCTAGCGTTATATGCAAGAATGCCTTAGTGCTGTCCAGTGTCAGAAGTATATTGGTTATCATCCTTCTTAACAAACAAAAAGTTCTCGATGACGTCACAGCCGTTACGCAGATGACGCAAAATTTTTATAACCTATACCAAAAAGTCTCTACTTTTAAAACAAAGTTGACCTATTTACTGAATTTATTCACGTTGGCTGGAACACATGGTAAG
>JAWQRJ010005101.1:0-10507 GCA_033557515.1 Diorygopyx duplodentatus
ATTTACCACATTTCGATAACAGTTTTCGTTTTCAAAATGAAAGGGAATAAAAAAAATCCCTCAATTTGCAACCCTTATTACTCGCCCCAGGGGCTTTTAGGGCACGTATAAAAACATACGTAAATATCGCTGTACCAAACTGCATCGATAACGGTGTGTGACACTTCCCTTGTAAATTACCTGGCTCTCACATTTAAGTGCAAAGAAAATTTACACAGCCTACAATACTTTAGTTTTTGTCATTTACATTTAAAAACTGCATCTCCTACTAGATATCCTGAAAAAACTGAAAATAATCATTTTCTTCAAATGTGAATTTTCTTTCTTCATATGATTTTATTTCTTCATATTTTCTTCAAATTATTCATGGTATCACAAAATTTCGAGGGGAAAAGTTGTAGATATCAAAACATTCTGTAGGATAAATAATAAAAATATTTTACCTTGCACCAGAGTTTCGAGATGTGACCCAAAGTTGTATTTTTTAAATGGAAACCATAGTTGATTTTGACATTATTAAATTACTTGATTTTTTTTCTTTTTCAGTGAATTTTTTGATACGATAACTAGAGAATAAATAAACCAAATTATTCATACAAAACAGTAGATGACATCACTCAACTTGTTTTTCTCGAAGCGTCCATCGTCTCTAAAATGCGTGCCAAGAATATTTGGAAACAACAGGTTTTTGTCCATATTTCTGAAGCATTTCGAGCTTCGTGATTTACGCACGATGACTTTTGCGCGCCAGTATACACACCTCAACTTTCGACGCGTGATAAAATGCCGGCGTATTTTTAAAGGTATCATCGCCGAAAATACTCGCCCGACTCATTGCACTATCAAATCTGTCGGTACAATTATAAAATTCACATTAAAGTGCAAAAATAAGAGTGGTACGCCGGCGGCCGGTAATACAGATTTCTGCGCCAGGGTGGTAACGTGAAAAAAAAAGACGGTTTTCTTCTTTCTTTTTGCCCGTTCGGATTTGCGTATTGATCTGCGTCGAAGGGAGAACTTGGGCCCATTACGTCGCTGGAGTCCGATTCGGGACTTTCCGCTAAACTTTCCAAGCTCCACGGAAGATAATTTTGATAAATCGTCGGCGATGTGGTTGCAGGGAGAAGGGAATTTCACGCGTTGCGTTAGACTTGCCCTATTTTGTTTGTTTATGCTACGCAGCAACTACATCTTACTGTAATTGGAATTAAAAAAGGAAATAGTCCATCAATTAACAATGGAAAATCAACAAGTTGTATATTGATTTAGCCAAGAAAAGCACGAATCTAAACATAGTGTGAGGAGTGAAATAAATTTTGATATCCGCCCACCCACGGGATAAATGTGCCGTGACCCAATTTCCACCCTAGAAGGTCATAGTAAGCGAAGCCTGACCCGTTAGTCGTTTGTTCCCGACCTTCAACTCCTAAATTTAACCCCAAGTGAGCGAATATGGGTCAAACTGCAACTAAATTCAATATTTTCCCGAACAAACACCAAAATTAACATTACGTATTAATTAAAATTAAAGTTCTAACCTCACTCTCTTCATTATCTCGACGTAGCCGCGATCAAGGGTGACTAGATGGGAGGAAAACTCACTTTTCAAACCGATTTTTTACGCCGAGTTCCATTTTAGGCGAACATCGAGGAGTTTTTCCAAGAAATCCCACAGAAACCATTCACAGCTGTTTTGTTTATTATTTCAACGGTAAGGTAACGCGCTGTGGAATGCAGAGTTGGCGACTGACGTGCAGCTACGCCCTCTAGCTTTGCTACTGGATGCGTAACCTTGACAATTTCTAGGAACAATTAGATTCAATAATAATAATAACAGAATGTTGTGATTTTACTACAATAATAACACGGAAATTAATCACAGTGTTGGTCATTGCTTAGTTTAAAAATAGATGCTTCTTAGATAATATAAAAATATATTTTAAAAAAGCACTCTCCACTTTTGAAAGAAAAACAATAAATCCCCAAATCTTATCGTTAGAATATTTACGTTGCACTCGAAACTTACATCATCAATCCCATAGATATCGCACGAAAAAAAATTATTTTTTCAAAAACAGGTGCACGCACCCAACCTACAAATCGAATAGTCAAGTGTGTCAGTGCGAGAAAAAATGACAATCGCGTGTTGAATTTTTCGTCTACAACTAGAAACATCTGACGATCTCTTCCGGAACGTTTAACACTCCTGTGTCTAACGGTAGCCGCGTCATGCGGCGAGGTTAAAGATTCCATAGCACGCTAGATACTGCACTAAGCGCTTTCGGGGCACATTCCTTCGAGATCTTGTTACCTTTGGTTGCAAAACAAGGCCTCATTCCCGTGTAGAACAGATTTTGAACGATTGGAACGATACAGTCCGAGGAAATCATTTTAGTGCGTGCCACTAGAAGACCCTAGACTAAAGTGACCAGATGTTATACCGGGTGACTGTAAATGATTGAGGCAATTATAGTGGGTTGGCATCCCTGATGATTTGGTAATAATCCCTCTTTATGTCAAGATTACTTTTTAGGTTAGGGGTTTCGTAAATAAACGACATTGAATTTTGTTTTATTTGACGTTTTGATTTGACAAATTTAAATTGAAAATCAGGGGTGCAAACAGGAAAACAAAAAAATCATGCCAACTGAGCAAAAAAAATCAATCATTTATAGTCACGCGGTATATACCGCGTGACTATAAATGATTGTCACCCGGTATATATACCGGGTGACTGTAAATGATTGAGGCAATTATAGTGGGTTGGCATCCCTGATGATTTGGTAATAATCCCTTTTTATGTCAAGATTTCTTTTTAGGTTAGGGGTTTCGTGTACTTAGTAAATAAGTATGCTAACCTGAAGAAGATATCCTCAAGCAGGTTGCAGGTAAATTTCAAAATTTTCGTAGTTAAAACGTTTAATATATACTTAGGTCGTACAAAAATGAATGACACAAATGCTTTCACAGGGCGGAATACAATTTATGAACAAAAAATGGATAGTATATCATTTAGATATAATCCCCAGCCAAGTAAATGCACTTCTGCCATTTGACTGGGAGGTCCCGAAGGGCTCTGGCAAACCATTCTGTGGGGGTGTTAGTGCACCACCTACGGACAATTGCATGCAATTCCTCAGGAGATTCAACGTGTTGGCCTCTGAGTGCGTCCTTCATCTTGTCAAACAAGGCGTAGTCCGAGGAGGCCAGGTCGGGCGAGTACGGGGGATGTGGCAACACAGTGAAGCCCAACGCCGCGAGAGTGTCGCAGGTGGTTTGGCTGGTGTGGGGGCGTGCGTTGTCGTGCTGCAGCAGCACATGCCCTGCGCATTTGCCCGGGCGGCGCTGTACCGGTCGCTGTTGATGGTGTGTCCACACTCTAACCAGTCCATGAGGAGAATGCCCTGGACATCCCAGAAGACCGTTGCCATTTGTTTCTGCGTGTTCAACGACGGCCTAGGCTTCTTGGGACGTGGGCTTGACACATGCTTCCACTCCATGGAGCTGTGTTTTTTTTCCGGTGTGTCGTGCAAAAACCACGACTCATTCCCCGTGACCAGGCGGGCAAAGACGTCATCCGGATCGGCATCGTGTAGTGCAAAAAGTTCAGTACAGATTTCGACACGATTCGCCTTCTGTTGTGGTGTGAATGCATGAGGCACCCACTGTGCGCACACCTTCGTCATCTCCAAATCCTCATGCACAATGGCCTGCAATGTTCCTCGCGCAAGCCCTGTCTCTTCCAGCATCTCGTTGACTGTGATGCGCCTGTTCGCCATGATCAAACCCGACACGACAGCCACATTTGTTGCTGAATGCGATGTTGCTGGTCGTCCCGTGCTCACACCTTTGGCCATGGTCTCCACTCCACTTGGTTGAAGTTTGCCAACCAACGGTAGACGGTATGCCTTGAGGGTGCTTCATTCCCACACACCGCCACCATGCGACGATGGATCTCACTACCCTGTATCGCCTCTTTCCATAGGAACCACGCTGTCCAACGCTGACCACGATAATCACCTTCCATCACTGATGTCTACGCTGTCAATGGCGGTGGCAAAAGAAATGGTTGCTGCATCATACTGTTCGCCTGCGGCTAGCATCATCTATGCATTCCGCATAACTCACACCCCCTTGTGTCTAGTAAGTTAATAAGTTACTAGTTCAAAAATGAGCAAACTTGATGATGAAAATTGTATCAAACACGCTGAAACATACCATTCCGAAATTTACAAGACAATTTCATCAAAGAAATTATTTAAAAAAAATTACAATTTCTAGTTAAAAGTTAAATATTAGGATACATAGGACATATTACAATGTATGTACTACAAAATAAATAACTATGTATATTACATTTTGATATTATTTATTTTAATAATATATTAATAATATACTTGTTAAAAGTACTGGTATCATTAATTTTCTAACATATTTAACTTACCAATTACAATTATTAAATTAATTTTACAAAGTTTTAATTTAAAATTCCTATTCTTAAAAATGTGAACAGAGCCATCTGGCGGCGCTCGCTGCAATTTTACCCTTCCCTTTACACCAAAAGGCGCTCGACCCTCTGGAAAAAGAGTGGGGATGGGATTGACGGTTAACATGCAAGAGCGCACTCTATACCAAGGAGGATGGAAGACTATAGAGAGGGCACTCATATGGGTATCTTTGTCCAGTCCACGGGGAAGAGAGGGGCCAATAGCATGTGGGCGCGCCTCTTCCGGGAGGAAGGGGGGAGGTAAAAACTACGAGCGTATAATTTTGGATAGATGACGCTCTGGTAGGATGTAAACAAAGCGTCAGATGGCCATGGCCATATTGATTTATTTCCTGTTTGCTTTTCGAAGTGTTTGTATCGTAAGTAATCAGCATGGTTTTCAAGTGCATCGTGTCTGGGTGTGATAACACCGATAAAGACGTAAGATTACACGTCCTCCCGCAGAATCCTGAAGTAAGTATTGCCTGAAATTTTCAGTTTAGTAAATCTACCTAATAAGTTTATGGTAGGGTTAGTTTAAAAAGTTAGGTTGGATCAAAATAGTTATTTTTTTATTCTATCAAATATGTTCTGAATTATTTCTAGGTGTCCATAACGAGCAACCATCATCTTCGGCCAACGCAGATTTTGAAAATGATATAAATAAGATTACAACTGCAAAAAATTATTTTAAAAAAATTACAACTGCTAGTTAAAAGTTAAATATTAGGATACATAGGACACATCACAATGTATGTACTACAAAATAAATAAACTATGTATATTACATTTTGATATTATTTATTTTAATATTAATTTCTTTGTAACTTTGCAAAATTGATTTAATAACTGGAATTGATAAGTTAAATATTTTGGAAAATTAATAATATACTTGTTAAAAGTACTGGTATCATTAATTTTCTAACATATTTAACTTATCAATTACAATTATTAAATTAATTTTACAAAGCTATAAATTAAAATTCCTTTTCTTAAAAATGTGAACAGAGCCATCTAGCGGCGCTCGCGGTAATTTTACCCTTCCCTTTACACTTAGAGGCGCTCGACCCTCTGGAAAAAGAGTGGGGATGGGATTGACGGTTAAACAGAAGAGGTCACTCTATACAGTACTTACTCCTTGGCGCACTCTATACAGTACATCCTCCTTGCTCTATACAGTACATCCTCCTTGGTTTAGGTTTACGAAGTTACTTAACCTTAACGATGTCTGAACATGTAACGATAAAACCTAAATTAGCGAGTAACGAGAAACTTGTTTGCGACGTTGTTAAAAGAGGCGAGGAAGAAAATATGGAGGTTACGCCACCGTTTCACGAAGAAATAACGACAACGAAAACCGAAGTGGTGACCGAGTTCTACGATTTCCAAACGACAGAGAATGAGGAACGATTGTATCTGAACGTTATTTCAGATGTGTTTGGAACTGAGCACTTTGCCTATTTAGAGGACGTTGAACAATTGTCAAACGAAAATCGTGGTAAGTGTTCGTTTTTAAACCTTCCTTTTCACTTATCAGAACTAGCAATGTACGATCAGTGAATTTCTATAGCCGTATTCGTGTAAAATGGGTTGAACGGTTTATTACGTTATTATGTTACCACACCGTAATGGTCATTGCATTACGTTTGTAACACAATGGAAACATAATGTCATATCTAATTTTCTGCTATCGTTACTGTAAGCTCTTTTAATCCTGTGCCGTAGATTTGAAGAAGACTGAATCAGAATTGACAGAAACTCAACGCAGATGTGACACATGCTCTTTGAAATTTGAGGAAGAGGATAGTTTCAGGAAACACTGTATGGAATGCAATAAGAGGGAGGAATTATTGTCCGAGTTAAGCAAGCAAGAATATGAAAGGTAAGTTGTATATTCACTACATACGCACTCTTCTTATTTTTGGTCAGTTATTATACCTCACAGTGTACAGCTATTATTGTACCTCATAGTGTATCGACAATTGACAATTGGACATTCTTCTTATAAACAACTGATTTGTGTAAACGACACGATTTGTATTACCAGAAAGTAGTAAAGAAGTTGCTAAAGACAAGTCTCTTGAGTACACTGCAATTTCAATATCAATATAATGGCACTTCAGCTATATCCACATCCTACTCTAATCTAACATACTGAAAGGTAATAGTTTCAGAATTTGAAATAAAATAACTAAGGGGTGTGCGACAAGAGTGGACATCATTATGTCTAATAGTCTTGTCATCTCCGTAAAAGTCTCATTTACATATCCGGTACCCATGTCGGTACGTATCTCTGGCTTATTTGATATTAGTATTGTTACCAGATATTTTGTTAAGTCGCACTGAATCGTAACAGCATATGCGTTTCGAGCTGATGTTTTCAAGAATGATCTAATCGTATCAATTATGACTACGTGGAATGCCTTTTGAGGGGTTGTTGCGATGGAAAGAGGTTCTATTCTTTTTGGTTTTGGTTTATTTACTTGGCATGCTTCGCAAGTTTTTAGAAATTTTGCAATATCTTTATGCATGTTCTTCCAATAATAATATGATCTTAGTTTAGCTAGTAACCTTTTTCTTCCGCAATGACCACCCAAAATGGGACTGCCATGAAACTTTTGAATAAGTTCAGCTTTTTTGTTTGCGTCGACAACTTAGTAATTACTATTTTTAAAAATTGAAGATTCTCGTTCACTACTGATTTAAACTTTGACAGCGGGATATAATTAAAAATTATACTATTTAACTAGAGTTTTACTTCTTTTATTTCCTCTTCACCGGCTACTTTTTCAAGTCTAGATATGATTTGCGCTAGAGCAAATTTTTTTTTAGTGAATTTACTGTCTAATTTTATTTTTATGCGCGCATGTTTTTCTTTATTTACCCTTATTTCTATCCTAGGATGTTTATTATTTAACATAAAAATCAGTTGCGGTAATTTAAAAACCTCAAAATTCTCAATGACTTCATATACTTTTATATTGCTTACTTCAGTGTTGTCTTGGTCAGTTACGCTCTTTCTTTCAGTGTCGCGATTCTTAGCCATTGACCTAATCTGTACTGGTAGCTTTTGTGCTTGGCAAACGTTCATGACTTTTAATTGCTGTATGTCTATTCTAGACAAAGAGTCAGTACCTACGTTATCTTGACCTCGAATGTACTCTATATGAAAGTCGTACTCCTCCAGGTCTAATCTCATTCGTGTGAGCTTAGAGCTTGGATTCTTCATAGAGAATAAATAAACTAAAGGACGATGATCGGATTTTACTATAAATTTGGTACCGTAAACGTATGACTGGAAGTATGTAATTGCCCAATGTATGGCAGCTAATTCTTTATCTACAGTGGATTTATTGATCTCCCCTTTTGTAAAACGGCGTGATGCGTAAGCAATAGGTAATTCCGTATCGTTACGTACCTGACTTAGAATTGCTCCACCAGCAAATTTCGCTGCATTGGTCGTTATTATAAGCGATTGATCAAACTGACCATATTGCAAAATCGGTGGATTTATTAAAGAGTTTTTTAATTTTTGAGAAGCTGTTTCACACTCTTCCGTCCATGTAAATTTAGAATTTTTACAAGTTAATTTATTCAAATGATAGCTAAATGATGCAAAATTTGGAATGAATCGGCGGTAGTAATTGCAAAACGCCACAAATCTTTTAGCAGAGTCAGCGTCTGTGGGTCTTGGATAATTTTTAATTACATCGAATTTTGCCGGATCAGGTAAGATTCCTCGATCAGATATATGATGTTCTAAATACGTTACGTCTTTTCTAAAAAATTGACACTTTTCTGGATTTAGCTTTAGACTGTACCTTCTACAGGTATCGAATACCGCTTTCAAATTTTTCAAATGATGTTTTTCTGAACATCCAACAACAATTAAATCATCAACGTACATAAACGCTTTTTCAGGTGAAAGAGCTGCAAATGCTATGTTCATCATTCTTTGAAAACTATTCGGACTTACCGATAGGCCGAAAGGTAATCTTTTAAATCTAAACGTCCCTGAATCTACCGTAAAACTCGTGATGTCACGCAAATCTTCAACTAATGGAATCTGGTGAAAACCTGACATTAAGTCCAAGACAGAAAACCATTTAGCTCTACCAAGATGATCAAGAATGTCTTCCGTACGAGGTAAGGGAAAACGGTTAGCAATCAACTTTTTATTTACTTGCCTAACATCGATAACTAACCTCCACTTCTTGTCTTCGTTTTTGGATTTTTTGGGAACGAGTAAAACCGGTGAATTATAGCAACTCGTGGATGGTTCAATTATATCATTGTTTAACATTTCTGAAACTTGTCTGTTAATTTCAGTATTTTTTGGGAATGTGGCAGGCGATAATTTTTTATGTGCACTGGGTTGTTATCAGTGATCCGTAATTTCTGTTGATAAAAATTGTTATGCGTAACCATATCAATTTTAAGTGCAAATATATCTGCATATTCTTTGCATAACTCAGTTAAATTTTCAGTGATAAATGGTGGAAAGTTGTCTGTATTTAATACATTTTTAAGATTAGTTTCTCTATTTTTATTCTCATTTTCAATTGTGTAAACATTGTAATCATTTAAATTTTCAGTTTTTAATTTAAAATTTTTCACTAACATCTGTCGTAGTTACCAAAACGTTCGAGTTTTGCGTTGTTTTACGTTGCGTAAATATACCGGGAGCTATTTGCTGACTTGGGATAAAAATATTTTTATATGAATTCTTTAATTTTACTTCTCGAGTGACCTCTGAGCATGCAGGGAAATATAAAAGTGTTGGTTTCTGGCCCACTTTGAACGGGTAATAAAATGCCGTTGTAACCAGATTGTACCGTTAATGTCCAATTTTCGTAATTTAGAATACACCTGGATCGTGATAAAAAATCTCGTCCTAAAATACCATCTACGGGAATCGGAAATTCGTCGTTTACTATTTGAAAGTGTTGACCTACGTATTGTGTGTCGTTAAGATATTCTTTCGATGCTATAGCTTGCGATGATTCTACTACCGTACTTGTAATCCCATGAATTGTACAGTTATTGAGATATATTTCCCGTCGAAGAAATCTTATTTTTCTTTATTAGCGATAGATCTGCCCCAGAATCTGTTAAAAACGTACATGATCTTGTAGTATGTTCTAAATTTAGCGTTACAAAATTTGAGAAAGCTAAGTTGAAAATATTTACTGCACTTCTTCCGTTCCCCCCCCATCCGTAGTGGCTGGGGGCGAATACAGTTTTCCGACTCGAAAACTCTTATGTTCACCGAATTTTGATATCTAGATCTACCTCTGTTTCTATTTCCTCTGAAAGGGGAGAAAGATCTATTTTCACTGAAAGACTGTTGATTTGCATACCTTTCTTGATTATTGTACCTCGTTCGATTTTGGTTTGTAAAATTTCCGCGAATCGAGTGATTTCCGCGATTGTAATTGCTATGAAATTGTCCCTGTCTGTGACTACCTCTGTAACCTCTTTGAAAATTACCGTAAAAAACATTAGGGTTACTCGTTTCTGCAACGACTGTCAGAAATTTTATTATTGCATCTTCTAATGAACGAAAAGTTGCGGCTTCCATTACTAATTTCGTTTTTTCAGATCGCGCGTTAGAGATCATTGTTTTTACTGCTCGATTTTTGACAAATGCCTCGGCAGTATCTTCCCGAACTCCTTCTGAAATGCAAGCCTGTTATAAACTTGATGCGCGTTCATCAATTTCTTTTGTAAATGACGAAGCATCTTTGCCGTTTTGCTTCAGATTGGCTAATTTTGCCTCTATGACCAGTGATTTTTCACCCGCACATTTGCTTTTTAGGACAGCAATTATACCGTTTAAATCCCCTATGCTATCTGAAACAATTACCCTTGCTTTACCCGTCGGTCGCGTCTTAACAAAATTTACCGCATTATTTTCGTGATCTATGAAATTATTTTTTAAGTATATTTACCGCATCTATGAAAGACACAAGTGCCGATGGGTTAACGTCGAATGATTTTGGCAAAATTTTATCAGCAAGA